>ML290373.1:0-52545 GCA_005239495.1 Nicotiana undulata | reverse complement strand
AAGTCCATGCATAATATGTCATGTATGATATGAAATTTGAATGCACATAATAGGCCATAACAAGAACTTAGACAATATTGGCTCATTGGTACTCTTATTCTAATAATCTCATAATCACCTTTGTGTCGCATACAAATGTCTCGTGGAACCTCATATGTTTTTTTGAATAAGCTTGAAAACTTAACTCGACTTTTAGAAAGATAACTTAACTCTGAAGATGTTCATAAAAAGCTTAAGGTGCTTCACTTAGTCCTTATACCTGATTTCTTGATAATTAGTAAAAGAAAGTATTTCAAAAATCAAGTGTTTTAGTAGTTTAAACATAAAAATTATATTTGAGATTTTGAAATTATATCATGTAATGAACCATAGTCTCACCCTAAAGTACATGTTATAACATTCTAAACTTGTCGACCTTCGACCAAACTTATTTTCTTCAATTGATTTAGCTTCTAAGATTTCCAACCCTTTTGGTACTCGTTATTCATGATCTTAAATATTTTTATCCTTAAAGGTAACATGATTAACTTACTTTATATGCTTCCAAATATAATCTTATTTCTAAGCTTACATCAATTGAGTTACGACGTACTCTCACTTACGAAAACATGGGGTGTAACAATTTAATAAGCGAGAGAAAGCTCAAATAGTACAACTATAGCATGATCTGAACCTTAGCGTACCCAGATAATAACATAAATGTAGCTACGTATGGTCTCCCATCACCTCACGCGTACGTAACCCCCATAATAAGTAGCACACACAAAATATATCACCTAGGGGTAATTTCCCCCTCACAAAGTTCGACATGAGACATACCTCATCTCAAAGCTTACTTTCTGGTCCAAAAGGGTCATTTCAATCCTCAACTCGGTGCCAAACGACTAGAAGCTAGTCACATATTATATGAAATAGTCAATACATGCTAAAGAGTTCATATCCTAACTATTAAAGTTAGTTCCCGACCCAAATTTAAAGAATTCCTAAAACTCACCCTCGGGACCACGTGCCTGGATTCCGGAAATTTACGAAGATAAACATTACCCATGGCATCATGAACTCAAATACATGGTTTGTTCTCAATTCCATGCTCAAATTCTTGGTCAAAATCCAAAACTATAGTTTCTAGGTTTTCCACCAAAACCCCCAA
The DNA here is from genome assembly GCA_005239495.1 of Nicotiana undulata. Lineage (NCBI taxonomy): Eukaryota > Viridiplantae > Streptophyta > Magnoliopsida > Solanales > Solanaceae > Nicotiana > Nicotiana undulata. The sequence continues at coordinate 51,395 of ML290373.1, read as the reverse complement.
CAATTTCTACTGATTTCCATGTTTAAATCCTTATACAAACAATGTATTTAACTTGCAATAGGTGGAAACCACATACCTTGTGTTTCTTGATGAAAATCCCTCCTTGCAGCTCTCCAAAATCGTTTCAACCAAGTGAAAAATGAGAGAAGAAGAGCCAAATCCCGCTCTTAAACCAATTCTGCCAGCAACGTTCTCGCACCTACGAGAAAGTAGCCGCACCTGCAACATCGCTTCTACGACCACGCCACTGCTTCTGTGGATATCACCCAAACGCGATGCCTCACTCCTGCGCAAATATTTCCCTCTTCTGCGACATCGTAGGTGCGAGCGAGCTTCCGCTCATGTGCCTTTTTTCGCTTCTAGCTTAAGCAGATGCAGCAAGAACTTAGCACATGCGGTCCTTCCCCTGATTAGCCTGCTTCGCTTCTGTGACCCCTGGGCCGCTTCTGCCTTACCGTATCTACGGCCAAAACCTCGCAGGTGCTGTTACACCAGATGACAACAGCTTCAGCACCTTCATAGGACCAAATTTAATCCGTTAACCATCTGGAATCTACCCGAGAACCCGGGACCTCAATCAATTATACCAACATGTACTAAAACACCATATGGACTTAGTCGAGCCTTCAAATCACATCAAACAACGCTAAAACAATGAATCGTACCCCAATTCAAACTTAATGAACTATAGAACTTCAAACTTCTACATTCGATGCCGAAACATATTAAATAACATCTGATTAACCTCAAATTTTGCACAGAAGTCACTTTCGACATTACGGACCTACTCCAACTTACGGAATCGCAATCTAACCCCGATATCAATAAGTTCACTCCCGGTCAAACTTCTCAAAAATCTTTCTAATTTCTAACTTTAGCCAAATGACCCTGAAATGACCTACGGATCTCAAAATCTACATCCCAACACGCTCCCAATACCAGAATCATCTTACAAAGCTATTCCCAAACTCGGAGTACTAAACGAACATCGATAATATTTAAGTATATTTTCACCCCAAATTTATGAATTTCTTCCAAAATGCTAACTTCCATAATAGGAGCCGAAATGCTCCATGGTCATTGAAAACACGATACGGACATACGCCCAGGTCCAAAATCATAATACGAACCTGTTGGAAACTTCAAATCCCGATTCCGAGGTCGTTTACTCACAAATCACACTTTAGTCAATTCTTCCAACTTAAAGCTTCCGAAATGAGAATTTTGTTTCCAAAATTCAATTTCGGCCGCGCGTGCAAGTCATAAGACTGTCACGACCTCAATACCACCCGGTCGTGATGGCGGCTATCATGGAACTAGGCCAGCCGACACATTTTTAATAAATATTCGACACTTCACGATAAAGGTGTTTTTAAACCATTAATTAATAACAACTTCGTAACATAAGTTTAAATAACAAGCACGGGAAACAAACAAAAGCCCGACATCGGGGTGTCACAAGTAACGAACGTCTACTAATGACAATCCGAAAACAACTAAGACTATTACAGTCTGGAAAAGACTAATATATTCTAAGGAAGATAAGAGGGAGAATAGCAAGGCTGCGATCGCAATGCAGGTACCTTGCCGACTACGGGTATCCGCGACGGATGGAAGATTACGCGCTCGCTATCACATTCTGTACACAAGGTGCAGGGAGTAGTGTGAGTACGCCAACTCAGTAAGTAATAAATGTAAATAAGGACTCAGCAGTAAGAAACATTTAAATCCATGTCATTAAATCACAGTAAGTACATCTTGTCTTCAAAACAATGTATAAGTCAAATCATCTTGCTTAAAACCAGATTTTTCAGTAAAAATCATTTCAATATATTTTTACAACAATTTCAAAAGAGTTTCAATAAAGTTTAGAGTAAAAGTGATGAAAATCATAAATAGCCTCTCGGGCAAAACATGTATCATAAACTGCCTCTCAGGCATAACATCACTCAAAATCAGCCCCTCCGGCAACCTCACAATCACTCATAATCAACCCCGCGGGCACAACATGAATCAAGAACCGCCTTTTGGGCAAAATCACATTACTCATTCAGTGTACCGGAGGGGCTCCTACAACCCAAGCCCTATCACAAGCCATCTCGTGGAATAATCAATCAGGCTCTCGGCCTGTCATATCTCATAAATCAGGACAACATGACGAGGCATGCAGCTCGATCCCATGATATCCTCACAACACAGGCCCTCGGCCTCTCTCTGTCTGAAACCTCTCAAGCCACTCGAGCTATCAATAAAATAGGGTGCTCAGCCCAAAATATTAGTTATGCATCAAAATAGAGTAATTAAGATTGAGTTATGAAATCAGTAAAACATAGCATGACTCAGCACAAATTTTAAAACAAAAATGTGAGGAAATAGTAGTATAAGCCCCTAGGGATCCAAACTACTTGGCATGAGTCGCAAATACGGCATTCATCCCAAAATATAGTAATACTTTCTGAATCACATAATATCATATAGTTTTCAGTCATATACGCAACTTAATAGTTGCTACGGGACGAACCAAGTCACAATCCCCAACGGTGCACGCCACACGCTCGTCACCTAAAATTTGCGCCATTTCAAAGTAGTGAAACGATGTGAAATCCATGGTTTCATACCCTCAGGACAAGATTTAAAATCAGTATTTACCTCAAACAGGACAAAACTCTAACCCGTGATACCCTTGCCTCTTGACTCGGCCTCCAATCGCTCTGAATCTAATCGAAATCAGAATCATATCATCAATATATGCTAAAGGAATGAACCCCAATTAAAAGTTATCGAATAAGACCAAAATTCCCGAGTTTAACCATACTAAATTTATCAAAATCCGACCTCGAATCGGTGTTCAACTCCAAAAAATGCATTTATGAAGTTACTACAATTCCTCCCCCAATTTTCATCCCAACTCTCTATTCAAATGATGGATTAAATGTTATGATCATGTGTTTTATCCAAAACTGAGATAGAATCATGTACCCCGATGGTTTTCTTGAAGATCCCTCGAAGAATTGCCAAAACCCGAGCTTTCTAGGTCAAAGTATGAAAATAAAACCCTGAATATCGTACTTATAGTGCACCATCAGAACAACTTCCGCTCCCAGCGGAAAAACCACCGCCTCTGCGAGCCTCACACCGTTGTCCACAAAATTCCCATAGAGGCCGTGAAATCTTCCAAACTTCTGAGATCATGCAGGTCCTTTCGATGTCCGCGTCAGCTTCCACCGCTAACCGCAGAAAAAGCGTTGCCCCCGCGAACTTCCACCGTTGACCGCGTCTCAAACTTCAAAGAATCCCCTTCTGAAACACTAGCAACTCAGCAGACGAGAACCCAATGTTTTTCAACAGTTAATTCACCTGCCAACCCTTCAGAACACACGCGATGTCCTCGGGACCTCAGCCAACCACACCAACACGTCCCATAACACCATTCAAACTTAGACAACCTCGAAAAATACTTCAAACAACATCAAGCATCAAACCGAACACCGGATTCAAGCCTAAGGATTTCTAAACTTCCCAAAATTCACAACCTAAGCCGAAACCAACCAACCGACGTTCGAATGACCTGAAATTTTGCACAAACACCACAAACGACACTACGAACATATTCCAACTTTCGGAATTCCATTCCGACCTCGATATCTAATTTCCATTGCCGACCGAAAATCGCCAAAAATTAATTTTCACCAATTCAAGCATAATTCTACCACAGGACTCCGAATATCATTTCCAACCCACTCATATGTCTGAAATCACCTAACGAAACTATCCGAACCATAAAAATCCAATTCTGATATCATTTACCTATAAGTTAACTTCCGGATGACTTTTCCAACTAATTAACCAACTTAAGAGACTAAGTGCCCCATATCTCTCCAAAATTCACTCTGAACCCGAGCCAACCGACCTGACATAACATAATATGGCTGAACAACAAATAATGAAGCACAAATGGGGATGGCGTGGCTAAACTCTCGGAACGACCGGCCGGGTCGTTACATCCTCCCCCTCTAAAACAAATATTTGTCCTCAAGTGAGTCTATAAACATACCTGGAGTCTCAAATAGGTCTGGATATCTGCTCCGCATCTCCCGCTTGGTCTCCGAGGTGGCCTCCTCTACCGGATTCCCTCTTCACTGCACCTTAATTGAAGCTACATCCTTTGACCTCAACCTTCGGACCTGTTGACCCAAAATAGCCACTAGCTCCACCTCATAAGTCATATCACCCTCTAGCTGAACTGAGCTGGAGTCCAAAACATGGGACGGGTCACCAATATACTTCCAAAGCATGGAAACATGAAACACTTGATGCATACTCGACAAGCTGGGTGGCAACTTGCCTTGCTTTCCACCTCCCCTACTCTCTGAAGCACCTCAAAAGGCCTAATAAACCGGGGACTCAACTTGCCCCGCTTTCCAAACCACATAACACCCTTCATGAGTAAAACCTTCAATAGAACCTTCTCCCCAACCATGAAAGATACATCACGGACCTACCTGTCCGCATAACTCTTATGTCTAGACTGGGCCATGCGAAGCCGCTCCTGAATCAACTTTACCTTATCTAAAGAATCCTGTACCAAATCTGTACTGAAGAGCCTAGCCTCACCCAACTCAAAAAAACCGACCAGAGATCTACATCTCCTCCCATATAAATCCTTGTATTGAACCATATGAATACTCGATTGATAACTATTATTATTTACAAACTCCGCCAGTGGCAGAAATGTGTCCCATGAACCCCCAAAATCAATAACACACTCGCGCAACATGTCCTCTAGTATTTGAATAGTGCGCTCAGACTGCCCGTTCGTCTGAGGATGAAAAGATATTCTCAACTCAACCTGAGTACCCAACTCTCTATCCACGGCCCTCCAAAACTGCGATGTGAATTGAGTACCTCTATCCGAAATAATGGAAACTGGAACACCATGAAACCGAACAATCTCCCTGATATAAATCTCAGCCAACTGCTCCGAAGTGTAAGCAGTACCAACAGGAACGAAGTGCGAAGACTTGGTCAGCCGATCCACAATAACCCAAATAGCATCGAACTTCCTCGATGTCTGGGGGAGCCCAACTAGAAAGGCCATGGTGATCCCTCTCACTTTCACTCTGGAATGTCCAACCTCTGAAGCAACCCACCTGGTCTCTAGTGCTCATACTTGTCCTTCTTCATCTGCCTCCACCAATAATGTTGTCTCTTATCCTGATACATCTTTGCGGCACCCCGATGGATGGAATATAGTGAGTTGTGGGCCTTCTCAAGAATTAACTCCCGAAGCCTATCTACATTAGGCACGCATATCTGAACCTGCATCCTCAGCACACCATCATCGCCAATAGCTACATCTCTGGCATCACCTCGTCGGACCCTATCCTGAAGAACGAGCAAGTGTGGGTTATCATACTGACGCTCCCTGATACGGTCATAAAGAGAAGACCTGGATACTACACAAGCTAATACTCGACTGGGCTCCGACATATCCAATCTAACAAGCTGGACTGCTAAGGCCTGAACATCAAGTGCTAAAGGTCTCTATGCTGCTGGAAGGTATGCTACACTCCCCAAACTCTCTTCTCGGCGAATCAAGGCATCAGCCACTACATTGGCTTTCCCCGAATGGTATAGAATAGTGATATCATATTCTTTGAGGAGCTCAAAACATCTTCGCTTACGCAAATTCAGATCATTCTTCTTAAACGGATGTTGTAAACTCCGATGATTAATAAAACCCTCACAGTGAACCCCACACAAATAATAACGTCTAATCTTCAAGGCGAGAACAATGGCTGCAAACGCAAGATCATGCACCAGATAATTCTTCTCATGGGTCTTCAACTGGCGAGAGGCATAGGCAAGCACCCTACCCTCCTGCATCAATACACAACCAATGCCTATCGTCAAGGCATCACAATACACGATATAAAAACCTGAAGCTGATGCAAAAGTAATACTGGAGTTGTGGTCAATGCAGCCTTGAGCTTCTGAAAGCTCTCCTCACACTCCTACGACCACCTGTACGGAGCACCCTTCTAAGTCAATTTGGTCAAGGGCTAATTAATAGACGAACCCCCCCCCCCCCCCCCCCCCCCCCCCCCCCCCCCCACAAAGGGACGGTAATATCCCGCTAGACCAAGGAAGCTCCTAGTCTCCATAGTTGAGGACAGTCTAGGCCTACTCTACACTGCCTCTATCTTCTCCGGATCCACCTGAATACTATCACTGGACACCACGTGTCCCAAAAATGCTACCGAGCCCATCCAAAACTCACACATGGAGAACTTTTCATAAAGCTTCTCCTCCCTCAATCTCTACAATACGACTCTGTAATATAGAGCATGCTCTTCCTGGCTACGAGAATACACCAGGATGTCATCAATGAAAACAATAATGAAGGAATCCATATATGGCTGAAATACACTGTTCATCAGATGCATGAACGTTGCTGGGGCATTGGTCAGCCCAAAAGACAACACAAAAAACTCTTAATCGCCATAACAGGTCCTAAAAGCCGTCTTTGGAATATCTAAATCCTGAATCTTCAGCTGATGTTACTCGGATCTCAAATCAATCTTAGAGAACACCCTAGCTCCCTGAAATTGGTCTAACAAATCATCAATGTGAGGCAAAGATTACTTATTATTGACTATAACCTTGTTCAATTGCGTGTAGTCAATAAACATTCTCATTGAACCATCGTTCTTCCTCACAAGTAACACCGGCGCACCCCAAGGTGACAGACTAGGCCGAATAAACCCCTTATCTAGGAGTTCTTGAAGCTGCTCTTTCAATTCCTTCAATTGCACCGCTGCCATATGATACAGTGGAATGGAGATAGGCTGGGTGCCTGGCACCAAATCTATACCAAAATCAATATCCTAGTAAGGCAGCATGCCCGGAAGGTCCTCAAGAAACACGTCCGCAAAGTCACGGACCACAGGAAAGGAATCAATAGTGGGAGACTCTACATTCACATCCCTTACAAAAGCCAGATACGATAGGCAACCTTTTTCAACCATGCGCTGAGCCTTAAGGTAATAAATAACACTACTAGGCACATAATCTCTGGAACCACTCCACTCCAATCTCAGGAATCCCTGCATCGCTAAGGTCATGGTCTTAGCGTGACAGTCTAGAACAACATGACATGGAGAAAGCCAATCCACGCCCAATATCACATCAAAGTCAACCATGCTGAGCAATAACAAATCAACTCAAGTCTCCAGACCCCTAATAGACACCACACACGACCGATACACACGGTCCACAACAACAGTATCGCCCACATGAGTGGATACATAAACAGATATAACTAAAGACTCACGGGGCATATTCAGAAAATGAGCAAAATATGACGAAACATAAGAATATGTGGAACCAGGATTAAATAAGACTGATGCATCTCGGTGGCAGACTGAAACTATACTTGTAACCATGGTATCTAAGGCCATAGCATCTGGTCTGGATGGATGTGCATAAAAATGGGCCAGACCTCCACCTGCTCGACCTCCCCCTCTAGGGCGGCCTCTAGCTACCTTACCCCCACCCCTAGCTGGTTAGGAGGGCGGTGAAGTAACTATTCGAAGTCGATGGCTAACTCCTCTGCTGAGGCAAACCCCCATGACGACGAGGACACTGCCTCCACATATGCCCCAACTCTCCACACTCATAAAAAAACTAGTGCTGGAGACGGGGACTGAAGGGAACCCCTAGCCCCAGGATAACCACTAGAAGAACCAGACATGGATGAACCCTGAACTGATGGTGCACGAGATGAACTCTGGCTGGAAGGGCACTGAATGATGGGTGCCCTTGATGAGATCTATGAGGACCATGACCAGTGTATCCACCGCGATGAACTGAGCGGGCTGACTGAGCCTGCCTGAATTGATGGCCTCTGCTGCACTAAAATTGACCCCTAGAGGGAACACTACCTAACCTACCATATCCCCGAGGCCTCTTGGCCTCCCTCTCAACTCGCTCCTAGCGACGATCTGACTTAATCTCTCGAAAAATATCAAAAGCCTACTCAAAAGTAGCACCCGATACTCTCTCCCTGGTCATAAGAATCCAAATCTGATAGGTGAGGCCATCCACAAACCACCTGATCCTCTCTCTCTCTCTCTCTCCCTCTGTAGGAAGCAATCAATCTGCATGACGGGCTAGCTCTGAAAATCACATCTCATACTACGTCACAGTCATATCATCCTGACGCAACGTGGTACATATTTCTCTAGGAAGAGAGTGGAAATCACTCTGCGGGGCACTGCACAAATAGACCTACCCCTCTCATAAGCCTCCCACCAAGTAAAAGCAGCTCCTGAAAGCTGGAAAGCAGTGAACGAGACCCCACTGGTCTCCAATATACCTGATGTATGAAGAATCCTCTGGAACTTGTCCAAGAAACCCTAGGCATCCTCACCCTCGGCACCACTAAAAGTCGGAGGCTGAATTATACCAAACCTCTACAATCAACGTTGCTCTTAATCAGGCATGACTGGAATCACATAGGCTTGAGCAGGTGCGACAGGCTAGGCTAGAGCTTCCCCCGGTGTATGAAGTCCCTAAATAACATGCTCAGGTGTACGGGCAGCAGGAGTGTGAGTGCCTCCCCCGGTCTGAAAAGTAGATGTTGTAGTAGAAACAACGAGCGTCTATGAAAGACTGGTGCGCACACGGTCAAGATCTGAGCCAAGGTCTCCTGAAGACCTAGAATAACAATAGGCACATCCGGTGCCTGAGCTGGTCCCATTGGAACATTTGTGGCTAGGACCTTATCTGGAATAACTGTAGGGTCCATATGTACTGCCCCGGCTGCTGTGTGGGCTGCACCCCTCCCTCTACAACAGCCTCGATCGTGGCCCTGGCCTCTCATGGGCCCAACTGGTGCCTGGTCACCCTGCCTAGTAGCACGCATCCTCACCATCTGTGAGAAAATGAAACAATAGAAGCTTAGTCACCAGAAGAAGTGGATTCACACGACAAGAATTCAATAATGCAAGATTTTTCCTAAGGGTTCTACAGCCTCTCGAAGATAAGTATAGATGTCTCTGTACCGATCCACAAGACTCTACTAAACCTGCTCATGACTTGTGAGACCTATGTAACCTATGCTATAATACCAACTTGTCACGACCCTAAAGCCATTCGGTCGTGATGGAGCCTATCATGGAACTAGGCCAGCCGACACATTTTTTAGAATAGTTCGACACTTCACGATAAAGGTGTTTTTAAACCATTAATTAGTAACAACTTCGTAATATAAGTTTAAATAACAAGTGCGGAAAACAAACAAAAGCCCGACATCGGGGTGTCTAAAGTCACGAACGTCTACTAATGACAATCCGAAAACAACTAAGACTATTACAATCTAGAAAACACTATTATAATCTAAGGAAGATAAGAGGGAGAGGAGCAAGGTTGCGATCACCATGAAGCTACCTTGTCGACTACGGGTATCCGCGACGGATGGAAGAATCAGCGCTCGCTATCACATCTATAAATTCCTAGATCTGCACACAAGATGCATGGAGTAATGTGAGTACGCCAACTCAGTAAGTAATAAATGTAAATAAGGACTTAGCAGTAAGAAACACATAAAAACATGTCATTAAATCACAGTAATTACAACTTGCCTTCAAAACAATGTATAAGTCAAATCATCTTGCTTAAAACCTGATTTTTCAGTAAAAATCATTTGAAGATATTTTTCCAACAGTTTCAAAAGAGTTTAAATTAATTTTAGATTAAAAGTGTTGAAAATCATAAATAGTCCCTCGGGAAAAACATGTATCATAAATTGCCCCTCAGGCATAACATCACACAGAATCAGCCCCTCGGGCAACGTCACAATCACGTAATCAGCCTCGCGGGCACAATATGAATCAAGAAAAGCCTCTCGGGCAACATCGCATCACTCACTTAGGGTACTCGTTCTCACTAGGGGTGTACAGACTCCGAAGGGGCTCCTACAACCCAAGCGCTATAACAATCCATCTCAAGGCGTAATCAATCAGACTCTCGGCCTCTCATATCTCATAAATTAGTAAAACATGTTGTGGCGCGCAGCCTGATCCCATAATATCCTCACAACACAGGCCCTCAGCCTCACTCAGTCAGAAACCTCTCAAGCCACTCGGTCCATCAATAAAAATAGGTGCTCAGCCCAAAATATCATTTATGCATCAAAATGGAGTAATTAAGACTGAGTTATGAAATCAGTAAAACATAGCATGACTGAGTACAAACTTTTAAATCAAAACAGTGAGGAAATAATAGTAAAAGCCCCTAGGGGTCCAAGAAACTTGGCACGAGGCACAAATACGGCATTCATCCCAAAACATTGTAGTACTTTCCAAATCACAGAATATCATATAGTTTTCAGTCAAATACGCAACCTAATAGTTGCTACGGGACGGACCAAATAACAATCCCTAACGATGCACGCCACACGCTCGTCACCTAACATTTGCGCCACTTCAAAGTAGCTAAACGATGTCTAATCCATGGTTTCATACCCTCAGGACTAGATTTACAATCATTACTTATCTCAAACCGGACAAAACTCTAACCCGCGATGCCCTTTCTTCTTCACTCGGCCTCCAATTGCTCTGAATCTAACAAAAATCAGAATCATATCATTAATATATGCTAAAGGAATGAACCCCACTTAAAAGTTATCGATAGGACCAATAATCCCGAACTTGGCTCAACCTGGCCCGGGGCCCACGTCTTGAAATCCAATAAAATTTAGAAAATACGAAAACCCATTCACTCACGAGTCCAACCGTACTAAATTTATTAAAATCCGACCTCGAATCGGTGTTCAACTCCCAAAAATCCATTTATGGAGTTTCTACAATTCTTCCCCCAATTTTCATCCCAATTCTCTAATCAAATGATGGATTAAATGTTATGATCATGTGTTTTAGCGAAAGCTGAGTAAGAATCACTTACCAAGTGGTATTCTTTAAAATCCCTCAAAATTTCGCCAAAACCCAAGCTCTCTAGGTAAAAGTATGAAATTAAAACCCTGAATCTCATATTTATAGTACACCTCCAGGATAACTTCCGCTCCGAGCGGAAAAACCACCACCTCCGCGAGCCTCACACCGCTGTCCGCGAAATCTTCCAAACTTGTGAGATCATATAAGTCCTTCCACTCTTCGCGTCAGCTTCCACCGCTGACCGTGGAAAAAGCACTGCCCCCACGAACCTCTACTGCTAACCGCGGAAAAAGCTCCGCCCCCGCAAATCTCCACTGCTGACCGCGTCCCAAACTTTAGAGAATCCCCTTCTGAAACACTAGCAACTCATCACACCAGAACCCCATTTTTTTCAACAGTTAATTCACCTACCAACCCTTCGGAACACACCCGAAGTCCTCGGGACCTCAACCAACCACACCAACACCTCACATAACACCATTCAAACTTAGTCAACCCTCGGATTACTTAAAACAACATCAAACATCAAATCGAATCCCAGATTCAAGCCTAAGGATTTCTAATCTTCCCAAAATTGGCCAACAATGCCGAAACCAACCAACCCACGTCCGAATGACCTGAAATTTTGCATACACATCACAAACGACACTACGAACATATTCTAACTTCATAATTCCGTTCCGATACCGATATCTAATTTTCCAATGCCGACCGGAAATCGTCAAAAATTTATTTTTGCCAATTTAAGCCTAATTCTGCCACGGACCTCCGAATATCATTTCGTGCCCACCCCTAAGTTCGAAATCACCTAACGAAGCTATTTGAACCATAAAACCCCAATTCTAATATCATTTACATATAAGTGAAGTTCTGATTGACTTTTCCAACTAATTAACCAACTTAAGATACTAAGTGCCTCATTTCTCACAAAACATACTCCGAACCCGAGCCAACCGACCCGACATAACATAATAGGGCTGAACAACATATAATGAAGCGGAAATGGGGAGAACGGGGCTAAACTCTCGGAACGACTGGTCGGGTCATTACAAATACTTGAAGTGAAGCTACTTAAGGCCTCAAACCGCCGAAGGACATGCTAGAGCTCATAACGACCAGTCGGGTCGTTACATATCTATTTTATTTCATGTGTGGTATAATATTACTATTATCTATAAATAATAAATTTAATGTACTAATAATATGATGACCCAAAAAAGGTCATCTTATGTGAATCTAATTTTGACTATGTTACGAGGCCCTGAAAGCCTCCGTTAATCTTACCTCGATGTGCGTGTCCAGCCCGGGCGCGTAGCCGGGAAGCCTTTATGTGAAAACATGATTAAGAGTTTAATTTATGATAATTAAATTGAATAAAGTTGACTTTGGTTAACATTTTTGGTAAACGGAGCCGGATCTGTGATTCGACGGTCCCGGAAGGTCCGTAGGAAAATATGGGACTTGGGCGTATGCCCGGAATCGAATTCCTAGGATCCAAGTCCGAGAAATGAATATTTAAAGAAAATTGTTTTATAAAAATATTAAAGGCTTATGAACATGAACCTTGATGTGAAACCTGTGCTGCCGGGCCCGTATTATGATTTCGGAGCCCGGAACAAGTTCAATATTTGTTACTTAAGTTATCTCTGAAATTTGGTAAGAAACGGACTTGATTTGATTGGTTTCGGATCAAAATGAGGGAATTGGAGTTAATGAAGTTTTGAGGATTTTTGAAGAATTTGAAATTTGGCTTGAAAGGTGATTTTATGTTCCCGAGGTCCGAATGAAATTCCGAGATCGGGAATAGTTCTGTCATGTCATTTATAGATTGTCTGCAAAATTCGAAGTGAATCCGAGTAGTTTAGGCTGGTTCGGCGCCTTGAAGTGAATTCTAGAGTTTCAAGTTCTTGAGTTTTGATTCAATTTGGTTTTGGGGTTGAATTTTTTAGTTTCGTGGTTGTTTTCCATGTCCCGGGAGTTTGAGTGAGTCCGTATCATGAATACAGACTTGTTGGTATATTTGGACAGGGGCTCGGGTAGGCCCAGGTGCTTCCCGGACCCCGCATGGGACCAAAAACCAGCAAAATCCACTGCTGGTGTGGCTGCTTCTGGTGTGACCCCGCCTGCGGTCCAGCCTTTTCAGGTGCGACCCCCATCGCAGGCGCGGTCCTTTTTCTGCTGGACTGGGACTGCTGGTGCAGACTCCTTCTCCGCAGGTGCGATGCCAGGGTCCCAAGCCCTTTTTCCGCAGGGGCGGTGATTTTTCTCGCAGGCATGGGACCGCACATGCGGTCCCAAGGTCGCAGGTGCGGAAATCGCTGTTGCCAGCCCCTTTTAAATGTCCAAATTACGGGTTTTCTTCATTTTTACCCACCATCAACCTCCATTTGAGAGCATCCAAGTTTGGGCAGCACCTCCCACGACCACCCACTGTAAGAGGTAAGTTAAATCCCATAATCTTCTAGAAGTAGGTAGTAATTTTAGGGTTCTTGAGGATTTTTTGACTATCCGTTTTAGGCCGTGAATTTAAGTTCACACATTAATGATCCTTAGTGTATGGGTGAGTGATCCCTTCGAAAATTTTCGGAATTTGATCATGCGGGACTGGGGTTGGAATTTTGAAATTCTTCAAGATTGGCGACTTTATTGAAAAGCTAAGGTAATTTATCACATTGTGCATGCATTGATGTTATTGTATACCTTTTGGTTAGTTGCGAGTCCTCGGGTGTAGAGTTCGGAGTTTCTGGCGCAATTTTGGTCTGAGGGGTAGATTCGACACGAGGTGAGTCTCCTTTCTAACCTTGTAAGAGGGAATTGTCCCCATAGGTGATGTATGTGCTTTGTGTAAATTGTTTGGGGGCTACGTACGCGCCAAGTGACGAGAGCCCGTACGTAGCGGCTATTATTGTCTTGTCCGGGTAGTTAGGCCCACATCATGCCTTATATGCTTTCCTCATAATGCCTGATATGTTTCTTGCTATGCTTTATATGATTTCTTGTGACGCATATTTACTATGAAATTATATTTCGCTTAGTATTATTTCTCTGAGGCTTTACGGAAATATTATTGGATGGCAAGGAATTTGTTGTGGAGAGTAAGAAATTGAAATGAATATGGGATCGGGCCGTACGCCACGACAGTGTTGAAAAGAAATTGAAATGAATATGGGATCGGTCGTACACCACGGCATTGTTGAAAACAAATTGAAATGAATATGGGATCGGGCCGTACGCCACGGTAGTGTTGAAAAGAAATTGAAATGAATATGGGATCGGGCCGTATGCCACGATAGTGTTGAAAAGAAATTGAAATGAATATGGGATCGGGCCGTATACCACGGGCAGTGTTGAAAAACAATTGAAATGAATATGGGATCAGGTCGTACGCCATGTCACTGTTGAAAAGAAATTGAAATGAATATGGGATCGGGCCGTACGCCACATCAGTAATTAAAATAAATTGAAATGAATATGGTATTGGGTCGTACGCCACGGCAGTGTTGAAAAGAAATTGAAATGAATATGGGATCGGGCCGTATACCACGGACAGTGTTGAAAAGAAATTGAAATGAATATGGGATCAGGCCGTACGCCACATCAGTGTTGAAAAGAAATTGAAATGAATATGGTATCGGCCCGTACGCCACGGCAGTGTTGGAAAGAAATTGAAATGAATATTGGATTGGGCCGTACGCCACGACGAGTGTATAAGGTACCTTATGGGAGCGGGCCGTACGCCACGGCGGACCTAAGAATTTGTGATTTTTGTATCGTTCGGTGGTCTCACCCTTGAAAGTTCTCTATTGTTTAGTTCAGCAGTTGTTTGGATTTCTGCTTTTGATGTATATATACTTGTTGCTTGTTTCTCTAACATGCCTACTGTATCTCATTATATTCTATCATATGTTATTACTGTTGGACCTTAGTGAGTATCGAGTTGACCTCTCGTCACTACTTCTTCGAGTTTAGGCGGGATACTCACTAGGTACATATTTATTTAATATGTACTCATGCTGCACTTTCTTTTCTTTCTGTACTTGATTGTACAGGTCCGGAGGATGGTACGTCTGATTATCAGGCCGGTGCTAGATATTGATAGTGTGGTCATACTTCGCGGTGAGCTGCTTTCCCGGCGACTTCCTAGCAGCACCCTGGAGTTCTTTTGTTATGTTCTCTGTCCATTTCATTCTGACTGAGACCCTATATATTCAGTAGTTGCCCGTGGCACTCGTGACACTAGTTCCTGGGACACACGTGGTGTATATTTTTGGGTGGTTGGTTGTACATATGTTATGCGACATGCCTATTGGTTGATTTTCCGCACTCGTAGTTTTATTTCACATCACCGCCATTATCATGTTTATATCCATTTAAAATTTGTTAGAAGATGAAATTTGCGTAACGGGGAATGGTAACACTTAGCGTTTCTATATTGGCTGGCCTAACCTCGTCGTTGGGCGCCATCACGACCTGAATCGAGATTCGGGTTGTGACAACATGGTATCAGAGCCCTAGGTTCACGTATGTCTAACGAGTCACGGGCAGGCCTAGTAGTGTCTTGCGGATTGGTACGGAGACGTATGTACTTATCTTCAGGAGGCTATGGGGTGTTAGGAAACTTCCCTTATTCATATTCTGTCGTGCAGTCTATGATGTACTCAAACTTATTCTTCTATTCTCTCACAGATGGTGAGGACGCGATCATCCAATGTTCCTGGTCCGGGAGAGGCTGCTGTCGCGGCTGCCCAAGGCAGGGGTAGAGGCAGGGGCAGAGCACCTGCTCGAAGAATGAGACGAGGGCATCCCAGAGCTATGCCAATGGCACCACCAGAGTATCCTATTATGGAGGAGCAGGATGAGGTGTCTCCAGTAGCACCTGCTCAAGTGGATTTCATGACGGGGCCAGGCTTCTAGGAAGTCATGGGCCATATGCTGAGGTTCATGGACACTATGTCTCAGGCTGGTTTATTTCCAGCCGACCCTGCTACTTCTCAGGCAGGAGGGGGAGTCTAGACTCCTACCGCTCAGGCCATAGGTCAGGCAGCAGAAGCACGTCATACCTCGGGCACATCGCCCGTGGGAGGGGTTCAGCCTGTAGTAGCAGCCCCAGAGCCCAGGCCAGTTGCAGAGGTTGACCAGCAGAAGATGTTGGATAGATGGACCCGAATTCGCCCTCCAGTGTTCGGGGGTGAGCGGGTAGAGGATGCTCAGGATTTTATTGATAGGTGCAGGGACAGACTGCACAACATGAGGATTTTGGAGTCATATGGAGTGGATTTCACCGCATTTCAGTTAGAGGGCAGAGCTCGCAGGTGGTGGCAGTCATATATTCTCTGCAGGCCAGCAGATTCTCCTCCTGTCACTTGGGACCATTTCGCTCAGCTATTTCTAGACAGATACATTCCACCTTCTGAGAGAGAGGAGCTACGGGGTCAGTTTGAGCGACTAGAGCAGGGGCAGATGTCAGTGACTGATTATGAGGCCAGATTCTCTGAGTTGTCCCGCCATGTCCTTATGATATTGCCTACTGATGCCGAGAGGGTACGGCGGTTTGTGGCAGGCTTGCATCCTAGTATCAGGGCCTATATGGCCAGAGAGGTAGAGATGGGTACCCCATACAAGCTTGTAGTCGACATAGCTCGACGGATTGAAGGTTACCGTATGAGGAGCAGGGAGCAGGGTCAGCCAGGTTAGAAGGACAAGAAGGCCAGGTTCCTTTAGGGGTGCTCCAGCTAGGGGTAGAGGAAAGATCAGTAGGCCTTCATATTAAGCACCTCCACTACCTCCCAGGGGTATTTCAGCGAGGCCTCAGTTCGGCGCTATGTCAGAGCGTTCCTTTCGTCCCCCAGCCACCCAGGGCGCACCCAGCAGTTATTCCAGTCATAAGAGATCCTCTAGTCCCTATTTGAGTGCCTTACCGGAGGGTTCACACCGACCTCCTGCTATTCAGGGTTCTTCCTCTTTTGGGCAGCGGGCTGTAGCACTAGGAAGTTGTTTCGAGTGTGGGGAGCCGGGTCATACGTGGAGGTTTTGTCCCAGGTATCGGGGCAAGGCAGTGTAACAGAGTTATCAGCCTAGGAGTTCAGCACCAGCAGTACGGCCGCCTCGAGGTGGAGGACATGTCGGCAAGGGTCGTCCTAGAGGGGGAGGCCTGTCAGGAGGAGGTCAGTTAGTTCCTGTTCACTCTGGGGGAGTTCAGCCTTTAGGAGCCTCAGCCAGATTTTATGCCATTCGGTCCAGATCAGATGTAGTGGCCTCAGAACCCGTGATCACATGTATTATCTCAGTATGTGGTATGGAGGCTTGGGTACTATTTGATTCAGGATCCACGTATTCATATGTTTTCGTACTATTTTCTCATCTCATGGATATCCCTCGTGAGTCCTTGTATTCCCCTATATATGTGTCCACTCTTGTGGGTGATTCTGTGGTGGTAGACCGAGTCTACCGCTCTTGTGTGGTCACTTTTTGCGGTTTCGATACCCGAGCAGATCTTTTATTGTTGGATATGATTGATTTTGAGGTTAACCTAGTCATGGATTGTCTATCTCCTTATCATGTTGTGTTAGATTTCCATGCCAAGACAGTCACTTTAGTCATGGCTGAGTATCCTAGACTAGAATGGAGAGGTTTTTCCGTTAGTACCTCCAGCCGGGTTATTTCCTTCATAAAGGCTCGGCATATGGTCGAGAAAGGTTGTTCGGCTTACCTTGCGTATGTGCGGGACACCACCGCCGAGTCTCCTACCATTGATTCTGTACCTGTTGTTCGAGAGTTTTCGGATGTGTTTCATTCGGATCTTCCAGGCATGTCTCTAGATCGGGATATTGACTTTTGTATTGATTTGGCTCCAGATACTCAGCCTATTTCCATTCCCCCTTATTGTATGTCTCCTAAGGAGCTAAAGGAGTTGAAGGAGCAGCTTGAGGAGTTGTTGGCCAACGGCTTCATCAGGCCGAGTGTATCGCCATGGGGTGCTCCAGTCTTATTTGTAAAGAAGAAGGTTGGGTCTATGCGGATGTGCATTGACTATCGCCAGCTAAATAAAGTGACCATCAAGAATAAGTATCCTTTGCGCGCATCAATGATTTGTTTGATCAATTACAGGGTGCTCAAGTGTTTTCCAAGGTTGACTTGAGATCGAGTTATCATCAACTGAGGATTCGGGCTTCAGATGTTTCGAAGACTGCATTTCGTACCAGGTATGGCCATTATGAGTTCCTGGTGATGTCCTTTGGTTTAACTAATGCCCCAGCAGCATTCATGGACATGATAAATAGGGTATTCAAGCCGTATATTGATTCCTTCATCATCGTCTTCATTGATGACATCTTGATTTATTCGCGGAGCCTGGTTGAGCATGAGCAGCACTTGAGAGTTGTGCTCTAGACCTTGCGAGAACAGAAATTGTATGCTAAGTTCTCCAAGTGCGAGTTCTGGTTAGATTCCGTGGCAGTTTTGGGGCATGTGGTATCCAGAGAAGGTATCAAGGTTGATCCTCAGAAGATTGAGGCGGTTCAGAGTTGGCCGCGCCCTACTTCAGCTATAGAGATCAGGAGTTTCTTGGGCCTAGCAGGCTATTATCACCGATTTGTGGAGGGGTTCTCCTCTATTACAGCCCCACTGACCAGATTGACTTAGAAGAATGCCCCGTTTTGGTGGTCCGACGAGTGTGAGGCGAGCTTTCAGAAGCTCAAGTCAGCTTTGACCTCAGCCCCGGTTCTGTCGTTGCCTTCTGGTTTTGGGATCTATACTGTGTATTGCGACGCTTCACGCGTCAGGTTGGGGTGTGTGCTGATGCAGGATGGCAGGGTTATTGCTTATTCTTCGCAAAATTTGAAGGTTCATGAAAAGAATTACCCTGTGCACGATTTGGAGTTGGCGGCGATTGTTGATGCTTTGAAGATATGGCGGAATTATCTATATGGTGTATCTTGTGAGGTCTACACCGACCACCGAAGCCTGCAGTACTTGCTTAAGCACAGGGACCTTAACTTGAGGCAGCGGAGATGGCTTGAGTTGTTAAAAGATTATGATCTCACTATTTTATATCACCCGGGCAAGGAAAATGTAGTAGCAGATGCTTTAAGCAGGAGGGCAGCGAGTATGGGTAGCTTGGCCTACATTACAGCTGAGGAGAGACCTTTAGCCTTGGACATTCAGTCCTTGGCCAATCGCCTTGTGAGATTGGACCTTTCTGAGCCTCGTCGAGTTTTGGCTCATGTAGTTGCTCAGTCTTCATGGTTGGGGGAGATTAAGGCTCGACATTTTGATGATCCATGCCTTGCAGAGCTTCGGAATGCAGTGGTCCAAGGCAGGGCCAAGGAGGTTACTTTAGGAGAGGATGGTGTCTTGAGGCTCCAGGGCCATTTATGTGTTCCTAATATTGATGGCTTGAGGAAGAGAATTTTAGAAGAGGCCCACAGTTCTCGGTATTCGGTTCATCCGGGTGCGACGAAGATGTACCGTGATTTGAAGCAGCACTACTGGTGGAGGCGAATGAAGAAAGATATAGTACAGTTTGTGGCTAGGGGCCTCAATTGTCAGCAGGTCAAGTACGAGCACCAGAGGCCATGAGGCCTGTTTTAGCAGATGCCCATTCCTGAGTGGAAATGGGAGCGCATCACCATGGATTTTGTGGTTAGGTTGCCTCGAACTTTGCGGAAGGTTGACGCGGTTTGGGTCATTGTGGACAGATTGACCAAATTGGCACATTGCATTCCTGTCGCTACTACTTATACTACGGAGAGGCTGGCCCAGATTTATGTTCGGGAGATAGTTCAGTTGCACGGTGTGCCGGTGTCCATTATATCAGATCGAGGTCCTCAGTTCACCTCGCACTTCTGGAGAGCATTGCACAGTGAGATGGGCACTCAGATAGATCTCAGCTCAGCATTTCACCCTCAGACTGATGGTCAGTCGGAGCGTACAGTTCAGATTTTGGAGGATATGCTCAGGGCTTGTGTGATTGATTTTGGCGGTCAATGGGACCGGTTCTTGCCTTTGGCAGAGTTTGCATACAATAACAATTATCAGTCCAGCATCGAGATGGCTCCATTCGAGGCTTTATATGGTCAGCGATGTCGTTCTCCGATTGGGTGGTTTGAGCCTGGCGAGGCCAAGCTATATGGTACAGATCTGGTGAGAGATGCCTTGGAAAAGGTGAAGATTATTCAGGAAAGGCTCCGCACACATCATCCAGGCAGAAGAGTTACGCAGATCAGCAGGCGCGTGAGGTAGCATTTATGGAGCGAGATAAGGTTATGTTGAAGGTGTCGCCGATGAACGACGTTATGAGATTCGGGAAGAAGGGAAAGATGAGCCCCAGGTTTATAGGCCCTTTCGAGGTGTTGAGGCGAGTCAGGGAGGTTTCTTACGAGCTCGATTTACCTCCCGCCTTAGCGAGAGTTCATTCGGTATTTCATGTATCCATGCTCCGGAGATACCATGCCGATTTCTCTCAGGTGATTGATTTCAGCACTATTCAGTTAGATGAGAAGTTGGGCTTCGAGGAGGAGCCAGTTGCCATTATTGATAGGCGGAACCGCTAGTTGAGGTCTAAAAGAATTTTTGCCGTAAAGGTCCAGTGGAGGGGCCAACCAGTCGATGAGGCGTCTTGGGAGTCCGAGGAGGACATGCGGAGCAGGTATCCACAGCTATTCGGCTCTTCTGGTACGATTCTACGTCCCTTCGAGGACGAACGTTTGTTTTAGAGGGGGAGATTGTGATGACCCAAAAGAGGTCATCTTATGTGAATCTAATTTTGACTATGTTACGAGGCCCCAAAAGCCTACGTTAATCTCACCTCGATGTGCGTGCGAAGCCCGGGCGCGTAGCCGGGAAGCCTTTATGTGAAAACTTTATTAAGAGTTTAATTTATGATAATTAAATTGAATAAAGTTGACTTTGGTCAACAGTTTTGGTAAACCAGACCGGATCTATGATCCGACGTTCCCGGAAGGTCCGTAGGAAAATATGGGACTTGGGCGTATGCCCGGAATCGAATTCCGAGGACCCGTGTTCGAGAAATGAATTTTTACAGAAATTTTTTTTTATGAAAATATTAAAGGCTTATGAACATGAACCTTGATGTGAAACCTGTGCTGTATTTATGATTTCGGAGCCCGGAACAGGTTCAATATGTGTTATTTAAGTTATCTGTGAAATTTGGTAAGAAACGGACTTGATTTGATTGGTTTCAGATCAAAATGAGGGAATTGGAGTTAATGAAGTTTTGAGAATTTTTAAAGAATTTGAAATTTGGCTTGGAAGGTGATTTTATGTTTCCGAGGTCCGAATGAAATTCCGAGACCGGGAATAGTTTCGTCATGTCATTTATAGCTTGTCTACAAAATATTCCGAGTAGTTTAGGCCGGTTCGGCGCCTTGAAGTTAATTCTAGAGTTTCAAGTTCTTGAGTTTTGATTCAATTTGGTTTTGGGGTTTAATGTTTGAGTTTTGTGGTTGTTTTCAATGTCCCGGGAGTTCAAGCGAGTCTGTATCATGAATACAGACTTGTTGGTATGTTTGGACGGGGGCTCGGGTAGGCCCAGGTTCTTCCCGGACCCCGCACAGGACCAAAAACAAGCAAAATCCACTGCTGGTGTGGCTGCTTCTTGTGTGACCGCACCTGCGGTCCAGCCTTCGCTGGTTCGACCCCCATCAGGTGCAGCACTTTTTTCGCCGGAGCGGGACCACTGGTGCAGACTCCTTCTCCGCAGGTACGATGCCAGGGTCCCAGGCCCTTTTTCCGCAGGGGCGGTAATTTTTCTCGCAGGCACAGGACCGCACCTGCGGTCCCAAGGTCGCAGGTGCGGAAATCACTGTTGCCAGTCCGTTTTAAATGTCAAAATTACGTGTTTTCTTCATTTTTACCCACCATCAACCTCCATTTGAGAGCATCCAAGTTTGGGCAGCACCTCCCACGACCACCCACTGTAAGAGGTAAGTTAAACCCCATAATCTTCTAGCTTTAACATTAATTCCTAGTTAAATTCACTACTAAATCATCTAAAAATCATAGAATTAGGGTTCTTGAGGATTTTGTGACTATCCGTTTTAGGCCATGAATTTAAGTAGAAATCACACATTAATGATCCTTAGGCTATGGGTGAATGATCCCTTCGAGAATTTTCGGAATTTGATCATGCGGGACCAGGGTTGGAATTTGGAAATTCTTCAAGAATGGCGACTTTATTGAAAAGCTAAGATAATTTATCACATTGTGCATGCATTGATGTTATTGTATACCTTTTGGTTAGATGCGAGTCCTCGGGTGTAGAGTTCAGAGTTTCGGGCGACATTGTGGTCCTAGGGGTAGATTCGACACGAGGTGAGTCTCCTTTCTAACCTTGTAAGAGGGAATTGTCCCCATAGGTGATGTATGTGCTATGTGTAAATTGTTTGGGGGCTACGTACGTACCAAGTGACGAGAGCCCGTACGTAGCGGCTATTATTGTCATGTCCGGGTAGTTAGGCCCACATCATGCCTTATATGCTTTTCTCGTAATGCCTGATATGTTTCTTGATATGCTTTATATGATTCATTGTGACGCATATGTACTATGAAATTATGTTTCGCTTAGTATTATTTCTCTGAGGCTTTACGGAAAAATTGTTTGATTGCAAAGAATTTGTTGTGGAGAGTAAGAAATTGAAATGAATATTGGATCGGGCTGTACGCCACGACAGTGTTGAAAAGAAATTGAAATAAATATGGGATCGGGTCGTACGCCACGGCAGTGCTGAAAAGAAATTGAAATGAATATGGGATCGGGGCATAAGCCACAGCAGTGTTGAAAAGAAATTGAAACGAATATGGGATCGGGCCGTACGCCACGGCAGTGTTGAAAAGAAATTGAAATGAATTTGGGATCGGGTCGTACGCCACGACAGTGTTGAAAAGAAATTGAAATGAATATGGTATTGGGTCGTACGCCACGGCAGTGTTGGAAAGAAATTGAAATGAATATGGGATCGGGCTGTATGCCACGGCGAGTGTAGAAGGTACTTTATGGGAGCGGGCCACACGCCACGGCGGACCTAAGAATTTGTGATTTTTGTATCGTTCGGTGGTCTCACCCTTGAAAGTGCTTTATTGTTTAGTTTAGCAGTTGTTTGGATTTCTGCTTTTGATGTATATATACTTGTTGCTTATTTTTCTGACATTCCTATTGTATCTCATTATATTCTATCATATGTTATTACTGTTGGACCTTAGTAAGTATCGAGTCGACCTCTCGTCACTACTTCTTTCGAGTTTAGGCGGGATGCTCACTGGGTACATATTTATTTAATATGTACTCATGCTCCATTTTCTTTTCTTTCTGTACTTGACTGTACAGGTCCGAAGGCTGGTACGTCAGATTATCAGGCCGGTGCTAGATATTGATAGTGTGGTCATACTTCGTGGTGAGCTTCTTTCCCGGCGACTTCCTAGCAGCACCCTGGAGTTCTTTTGTTATATTCTCTGTCCATTTCATTCATACTGAGACCCTGTATATATTGTAGTCATTGTATATTCAGTAGTTGCCCGTGGCACTCGTGACACTAGTTCCTGGCACACACGTGGTGTATATTTTTGGATGGTTGGTTGTACATATGTTATGCGACATGCCTATTGGTTGATTTTCCGCACTCGTAGTTTTTTTTTCACATCACCGCCATTATCATGTTTATATCCGTTTAAAATTAGTTAGAAGATGAAATTTGCGTAACGGGGAATGGTAACACTTAGCGTTTCTATATTAGCTGGCCTAACCTCGTTGTTGGGCGCCATCGCGACCTGAATCGAGATTTGGGTCGTGACAAATAATTTTTGCTTTAACATTTATTTTGTTTATCAAATTTGAATTATTTATTTATTTAATTTTATTGTTATTATTATTATTATTATTATTACTATTATTATTATTTTTATTATTATTATTATTATTATTATTATTATTATTACTATTATTATTATTATTATTGTTGTTGTTGTTGTTGTTGTTGTTTATTACTATTATTACTTTAGGAACTAATTTGATTTGCTTTATGAATTTCAAATACTTTATGACCCGCTCTTCTGCAAAAGAGTTGGCACGCACGATCCGGAAATTTAAAGATATCTTCGATCGCGCAGGAAAGGACAATCGTCTTCTCAAACAATAGCTCGTGAAGGAATGTTGAATCAGGAAGTAGAAAATATAAACCCACGTGGAGTACCACAACCAGTCAAAATAGAGGATGAGTTTGATGAAGTGGCGCCAAGGCCAGCAAACAGAATCTAAGGGATTATGCTAGACCAGTCCACTTCAATAGTGAATATAGTGTCAGGAAGCCCCGAGTAGTAGCCAAGAACTCTAAAATCAGGACTGGCCTGATTCAAATGATCCAACAATCTTGTATATTTACTGGAGATTCAATTGAAGATCCACATAGTAATTTAATTAATTTTCTGGAACTAGTTGAAACTGCTAAGTATAATGGAGTATCCCCTGAAGCAATCAAGTTAAAGCTATTTCCTTTTTCTTTAAAAGGAGATGCTAATACTTGGTTGCGAAGTTTACCTCAAGGATCAATTACAGCATGGGACCAAATGACTCAGAAATTATTAAATAAATACTTTTCCCCTGCTAAAACCATAAAGTTAAGACAAGACATATCTAATTTCCTATAGGCTGATACAAAGTCAGTTTATCAAGCTTGGGAAAGGTTAAAGGAAATGTTATGAAAATGTCAACACCACAACATTCTTGAACATATGTAGTTGTATATTTTTTATCAAGGGCTAAAACCCTCTTCATAAATGTGATAGATGCAGCTGGAGGAGGTTCTGTAATGGGAAAAATCATAGAAGAAGCATTGCAACTGTTAAATGAAATTTCTTAGAACGCCATCCAATGGCCATCTGAGTGTGTAATTATCAAGATGACTGCTACAGTAAATCAGGAAAATGCTTTAAATACACTAACACAACATATTGTTTCTTTGGCACCAAAGTTGGAATCCTTTAAGGTGAATACACAACAACCAAACCAGTATAAAGTTTGTGACATGTGTGGAGGAAATTATCTAAACCAGGAATGTCAAGCAATCCATCCAAATGATGAACAAGTCAATGTTATCGGCCACAAATCTTACGTTTTTGAATGTCCAATGGCACATAAACATCTAGGATTTCAGAGAGGCAATCCAAATAGTGTCGAGTACTCTCAAAACTTTCAGAAGCAACTTGTACAGGGTCCGCCTGGATATCATAATCAAAACAAAGGGAAATTGAATTTTAAAACTTATCAGCAAGCAGCCCCACATCAACAAAGGCCTCAACAAGCTCATCCAAGTCTTGATGACCTTATGTACAAGTACATTAACGCCACCGATGAAACGATGGAGAGTCAGAATTCTGCCCATAAAAATTTAAAAATTTAGTTGAGCCAACTGGAAACACTTGTGTCAAAAAAGATTCAAGGTCCATTACCGAGTAACACAGGAAAAAAAATCCAAAAGATCACCTTAAGGACATCACCTTACAGTCAGGTAAGTAGCTGGATGAACCCTATACAAACAGATCAGGACAACAGGTAGAGAGTGGAAAGAATGTTGAAACACCCTTTGAACAATCAGAAGAGAAAGAAATCAAGAAAAAAACATAGACAAATATTCAAAACTTGACTCATTTCCCTGTGAGAATTCCCTTTCCACGAAAAATGAGAAGTGAAAAGCTTTATAGCCAATTTAATTTTTTTTGTTGAGATTTTAAACAAATTCACATCAATATTCATTTCATTGATTCTTTGTTACAAATTCCTCCATATGCAAAAAATTTAAAGGAAATTTTGTCAAGTAAAAGAAAATTAGAAGAAGTTATTGTGGTTATGTTTACAGAAAAATGCAATGCTATACTTCAAAATAAGCTACCACAAAAACTTGGCGATCCAGGATGTTTTACATTTCCATGCAATTTCGGAGGATTATATTTTAAAAAAACACTATGTGATTCGGGAGCTTCAATAAATTTGATGCCATTTTCTATCTTTAAGAATTTAGATCTTGGTAAAATGAAATACACAAGTGTTTTTCTTCAGTTTGCATATCAAAGTACTAAGAAACCTAAGGGGATAATTGAAAATGTACTCATAAGAGTAGATAAGTTTGTTTTCCCTTTAGATTTTATAGTGCTTAAAATGAAAGAATGCCCTGATGAACTAATAATTTTAAGAAGACAATTTCTTGCTACAAGAAGAGCAATTATAGATGTTCATCAAGGACCAGTAATTTTGAGAGTTAATGAAGAAAGAATCATCTTTGATATGCAAAAGATACTAAGATATTCAGGAGATGAATAATCATCTTCATGTTTTTCAGTTGACATGATTATTTATCTTACAGATGAATTTAAAGATGATCAAGTAATTCCAAATTCAATGGAAAGATGCTTGATCAAATCAGGCACCACACAGGACGATGATCCCACCATCAGAAAAGAAGCAGAAATATTGACAAAGATTCAGAGGAAGAAGAGATGAACTCCGAAGAATTTTAATAAAAAATTAAACTCAAAACTCTCCCTTCTCATTTGAAATATGTTTATCTTGAGCAAAAATTATTTTTAGTAATTATTTCATCTTCTTTTACTGCAAAACAAGAAAATAGTTTGATTAAAGTATTGAATGCACACAAAGGAGCCTTGGGGTGGACTATAGAAGATATTAAATGGATTAGTCCGACTATTTTTACACAGAGAATACTCATGGAGGATAGCAACAAACCAATAGTTCATCCACAAAGAATATTGAATCTAGCAATGCAAGAAGTAGTGAAAAAGAGATCGTAAAGTTGTTGGCATCAGGTATAATAAACCTCATTTCTAACAACCCGTTGGTAAGTCTCATTCATGTAGTACAAAAGAAAGGAGGTATGAAAATTATAAAAAATAAAAATAATTAACTCATACCTTCCAGGACTGTTACAGAGTAGAGGGTTTGTTTTGATTACACACGTCTCAATGATGCCAGTAGAAAAAATAATTTTCCTTTGCCATTTATTGATCAAATGTTTGAAATAATTGCAGGATATGGTATTTACTATTTTCTTGATGGCTATTCAGGATATAATAAGATACCAATTGCACCAGAAGATCAAGATAAGACAACTTTCATATGCCATCATGGAACATATGCCTATAGGAGAATGCAATTTGGTACGTGCAACGCCCCTACTACATTTTTGCGTTACATGTTGCCAATTTTTGCTGACATGACAGACAAATTAATTGAAATTTTTATGGATGATTTTACACTATTTGGCAAAACATATAAGGGTTGTCTTAACCACTTGACCTTGGTTATCAGAGGATGTGAAGATACAAATTTAGTTCTTAATTGGGAAAAATGTCATTTTATGGCTACAGAAGGAATTATTTTAGGACATAAAATCACTTCTAAAGGGATAAAAGTTGATAAGGCTAAAATTAATCTTAAAAAAGGATTACCCCCTTCAGAACTGTGAAAGGCAATAGGAGCTTTCTAGGTCATACAGGTTTTTATAGACTATTCATAAAAGATTTCTCAAAGATTTCAAGACCGCTGACTAACCTCTTGATTAAATACATTAAGTTTGATTTTTCAGGTGACTGTGTGAAAGCGTTTGAAACCGTTAAGAAAAAGTTATCAACTGCACCAGTAGTTGTGTCCCCTGATTGGAACCAACCTTTTGAGGTCATGTGTGATGCTAGTGATACAACATTTGGAGTTGTTTTAGGCCAAATAAAACAAAAGGTTTTCCTTCCCATTTACTACGCTCGTAGGACATTGACACAAGTGAATTATGTCATGACAGAAAAGGAGTTACTAGCAGTAGTGTTTGCTTTTGATAAGTTTCGCTCTTATTCGATAGGAACCAAGGTTACTGATTTTACTGATCATGCATATTTAAAATACCTTTTAGCTAAGAAAGATGCTCGACCTAGGTTATTGTGACAGATTTTACTTATGCAAGAAATTGACCTTGATATAAAGGACAAAAAAGGGACACATAACCAAGTAGCTGACCATTTGTCTAGATAAGAAACCCCTCCCCTTGAGTTTAGTGAGATAAAAGAAAAATTTCCTGATTAACCTATTTTTTCAATTGACACAATTGTGACTCAACCACCCTAGTTTGCAGATATCACGAACTACTTGGTCGGAAAGTGAATATCACAAGATTTCTTTTACTGTAACGATCCGACCGATAATTTTTAGAATTTAAGCTCCATTCGGGGGTTGAAGGTCATAAGAAGCCTCACCTTTTGTATATCGACCTGGGTTCGTGGTTAGATTCACTTACTAGATAATCCGGAGTCGAATTGGGAGAAATATTTCAATTTTAGAAGCTTAAGTGATGAAAGTTGATTGGAGGTTTGACTTTTGTGTAAGCGGCCTCAGAATGAGTTTTTGTTAATGCCAATGGCTTCTTGTGATGATTTTGGACTTAGGCGCGCGTCCGGAATTGGTTTTGTAGGTCCGTAGAGTGATTTGACGTAATTTGGCGAAAGTTAGAATTTCGACGATTTCGGCTGATAGGTGAAATTTAGACATCGGGCTCGAAATGGAATTTCGAGAAAGGCTGTAGGTCCGTTTTGTCATTTGGGACTTGTCTGCAAAATGTCACGTCATTTTGGGTTGATTTGATAGGTTTCGACGCGAGTGTTAATAATTGAAGTTTGAAAAGTTCATAAGTTTGATTTTTGGTTTGATTCGTTGTTTTAGTGTTGTTTTACGTGTTTTGAAACCTCGAGCGAGTCCGTGTTAGGTTATATGACTTGTTTAGGTTATTAGATGGGGTCCCAGGGGCCTCGGGTGCATTTCGGATGGGCTTCGGGCTATTTTCTCTCATTTTTGAACTGCTGTTTCTAGTGTCTGTTGCCCTCTCCCGCGATTGCGTAGTGTCCTGTTGCCTCGCCCATTTTTCCTTCATCGCGATCGCAGTGACTCTTTTGCAATCGCGATGTGTCCTTGCTGGTTGCCCAAACTTTGTTCTTCGTGTTCGCATTCTTTAGTACGCGATCGCGAAGCTTCCTGTCCTCCTTCTCCGCGATCGCGAACTCCTTGCCGTGTTCGCGATGAACAACCTTGGCAGATTTCTTCTTTCTTCTTCGCGATCGCAAATGATGTTCGGCAATCGCGATTCATTACACGCCTGGGCAGAATATAAGTCTTCAAAGACGAGGGTTAAGCCATTTTAAACATATTTTGACTTCTAGAACTCGGTTTTGGGTAAGTGTTCTTCCACTATAATCAATTATGTTTCATGAATTGGTTCTTGTTTTTATCATTTAATTTGTATTTTGGGTTGAGCTAAATGTGAGTTTTGAAAGGAAACTTCTAAAAGGAAATTTCATGATTTGAAAGACCAAATGACATCGAAATTTGATAAATTTAGTATGGGTGAACTCATATCGGAATGGGTAATCAAAATTTGTAAAATTTGTCGGGTTCCGAGGTTCAGGCCCGGGGGTCGACTTTTGGGTCGATTTTTATAAATTAGTAAAGATTGAAACTTTATTATTCGGAATCATTCCTTATACGTGCTATGTGTGTTTTGAAGTTGTATTAGTTGATTTTGAGCCGTCCGGGGGTCTTTCCGCCCGAGAAGTTCTCTTTGAGTATCCGGTTGTCGTCTTTGAGGTAAGTATCTTGCCTAACCTTGTGTGGGGGAACTACCCCTAGGATTGAGTCTTTCTTGTTGATTGTGGTCCGTGTATGCGAGGTGACGAGTGCGTACTCGGACTTATTTGCTAATAACTTGCCCTTTTAAGACTCGTAGGTCCTTATGCTGCTTGTGAATGAGTTGTCATTTTTACATTTGAATCCTTGGTGGCTAATTTCATCCCTTCCTACTTAAATTGGAATTACTTTCTTTTGGATTCCTTTCGTTGGCTATGCGATCTACTTGACTTAACCGAGTATTTTACCTTGTTTATTAGTATGCTATATTTACTTCATAAACTGCCTAATTGACTAGAATTAGTATTAGTTTCCCTATAATTGTTTAGCAGTAAATGGGAATATCTTTACGTTGGTGTCAAACATGCCTGTGAGTCGTATATTGTGATTTTTATGATTTTCCCTCAAGTGCTACTTAGGTCTAGTTAGATAATTTTTCATGTTGATGGTATTTCCTTGGTGTTGCCTATCACTTAGCATGGTTCAAGCTGAGTTTATTCTATGAAGCTAATTGTCTAGGTGAGATTGGTTATAGCTGCTTCCCTTGCCGGGATGATTTGGTTTCTTTGGTTGTGAACTTGAATTTCTAGAATCATTACTATATTTGCCTTGTTTCCCCCTCGTTATGCTGCTTCTCCTTGTTTTTGGCATTCCTTTCAGTGGCTACTTCTTATGAGTGAGTTTTTACCATTCTTGTGATTCAAGTCTTTGTATTTATTTTCTCATCGCACCTTGCATTATGTCTTTGCTTCTTTTGCGCCTATTGTTGCATTGTATGTTGTTTCTGTCGCATTCTGGTTCTTTTCCTCAATGACTGCATTGCATATTTAAATTGGGACTACGGACTGAGATACGGGAGCTTTCCCTCTGTACTACATTGCATATTTAAATTGGGACTACGGACTGAGATCCCTGAGCTTTCCCCCTGTACTGCATCGCATATTTAAATTGGGACTAGGAATTGAGATCCGGGAGCTTTCCCCCTGTACTACATCACATATTTAAATTGGGACTACGGATGAGATTCTAGGAGCTTTCCCCCTGTACTGCATTGCATGACAAACTCTCGCTGAAATACTCTCCAGAAATGGGAGGTAAACTGAGTACCTCTGTCAAATATAATGGATAAGGGCACACCATGAAATCGAACAATCTCTCTCACATATATCTTTGCCAACTTCTCCGCTGAATATGAAATTGATATCGGAATGAAGTGCGCTGACTTGGTCAGCCTATCCACAACAACCCAAACCGCATCAACCATCTTCTGAGTCCGTGGGAGCCCAACTACAAAGTCCATGGTGATACGCTCCCACTTCCACTCAGGAATCTGAATCTGCTGCATCACGCCACCGGGTCTCTAGTGCTCGTACTTAACCTGCTGACAATTCAAGCACCGAGCTACATAAGCTACAATATCCTTCTTCATTCTACGCCACCAATAATGCTGCCGCAAGTCTTGGTACATCTTTGCTGCGCCCGGATGAATGGAATACCGAGGACTATGGGCCTCCTGAAGTATCAACTCACAAATACCCTCAACATCAGGTACACAAATACGGCCTTGCATCCGCAGAACTCCCTCATCATCAACCATAACCTGCTTGGCATCACTGTGCCTGACTTTGTCTCTGAGAACACATAAATGACGATCATCACACTGCTTGACCCGAATACGATCATACAAGGAAGAACCGGATACGGCATGGGCCAGCACACTCCGAGTCTCAGAAACCTCCAATATCACAAATTGGTTGGCTAAAGCCTGAACATCCAAAGTAAGAGGTCACTCTCCAACTGATAAATAGGCAAGACTACCCATGCTGACTGACTTTCGGCTCAAAGCATCGGCCACCACATTGGCCTTCCCCGGATGATAAAGAATAGTAATATCATAATCCTTCAACAACTCTAACCACCTTCTATGCATCATGTTCAACTCCTTTTGCTTGAACAAATATTGCAAACTCTTGTGATCAGTGAATACCTCACATGGCACCCTATACAAATAATGCCTTCAAATCTTTAAGGCAAGAACAATCGCGGCTAACTCCAAGTCATGAACTGGATAATTCTTTTCATGAACCTTCAACTGACGAGAAGCATAGGCTATGACCTTGCCATCCTGCATCAACATTACACCAAGCCCAATCCGTGAAGCATCACAATACGTGGTATACGGTCCTGAACCTGTGGGCAAAACTAACACTGGTGCCGTGGTCAATGCTGTCTTGAGCTTCTGAAAGCTCGCCTCACACTCCTCAGAGCATCTGAACTGAGCACCCTTTGGCGTCAACTTGGTCATCGGGGCTGTTGTAGATGAAAAGTCCTCCACGAGCCAACGATAATAACATGCTAGGCCCAAGAAGATCCGAATCTCTATGGCTGAAGTGGGCCTAGGCCAATCTCTAATTGCTGAAACAATCTTGGGATCCACCTGAATACCCTCTGCTGACACAACGTGGCCCAGAAATGTCACAGAACTCAACCAGAACTCACACTTAGAAAACTTGGCATACAGCTGCCTATCCCTTATAGTCTGAAGAAATACTCTAAGGTGCTGCTCATGCTCCCCTCGGCTACGGAAGCAAATCAGAATATCATCAATAAACACAATCACAACGAGTCTAAGAATGTCCTGAACACCCGATTAATCAACTCCATAAAAGCAGCGGGGCCATTTGTCAACCCAATTGACATCACCAAGAACTCATAATGCCCATAACGAGTGCGAAAAGTTGTCTTAGGGACATCAGACGCCCTAATCCTCAGCTGATGATAACCAGATCTCGAGTCTATCTTGGAAAACATTGTAGCACCCTGAAGCTGATCAATTAAGTCATCAATCCTCGGCAAAGGATACTTATTCCTAATGGTAACCTTATTCAACTTCCGGTAGTCAATACACATCCTCATCGAGCCATCTTTCTTCTTGACAAACAACACTGGAGCACCCCAAGGAGAAACACTAGGCCTAATGAAGCCTTTATCCAACAAATCCTGCAACTGCTTCTTTAATTCCTTCAACTCTGCTGATATCGAGATATGATGCTTGAAGACCATGCAATTATCCAAAATAATGTGTCCCATCTAACGACACTTGGGTGGGCACCAATCTTGTAGGTTAAGGCTCCATAATTATAGCACGATCTTGACAATTACGCACAGAAAGTTAATTAGTTTATCTAGTTATTGATGAATTAATAATATTATTATTAATCTTATTTTGTACATAATTAATAAGTTTAACAAGCATGACTCCCTATTCGTACTAAAGTAAGGAAAGAAAACAAAACAAGAATTTAATTCACAAGGGAGAATTTTAAACACAAGAATTTCCATCATAAGGGTCTTGTCTTTACATAACTTCCACCGTGGCTCGTAGCCCGGCTAAAATATACCAAATCATAATGACACGCGAGGATCTCGTACTCAATCCTGAATCACAAGCAATATGCATATCGTGCCAATCGAAACATTCCTTTTCCTTCATTTAAATATTTTTCGTTAAATAAAATCACAACACGTAATGATAGATACAGTTATCTCCATAGAACTTCTCAATACAAGTATCCACATTAGTGGCTCTTTCAGTTACGAAGCTCAACCGAAAGAGGAGCATATTAGAAAAAATATCATTAGATAAGCATAACCGAATTAAGTTCAGAAAATTATCACTTTATAATAATTAGAGATTGTTCTTTTAATGAAACCATTTAATGTAATGACTTCATCCATACCATAGAAAACATATCAACCGACTGGGTCTCCACCTATAGGAATCTAACCTCCATTTTCGACATTCCGACTCCTTTTTCCTTAGGTGGTCATGAAGTTGAGTTGTAGCTGTAATGGGGCACGTAGCCTGAGTGCTCTGATGAAGTATGACTCTCCCAAGTCTAGGACAATTTCTTCCACTAGTCGACATAAAGTATCAACCTGCCCTGAGTCGTCCAAAATCTTTTACACTCTTTTTTTTGAGTCCTTTAATGAGTCTGGGGAACCGCCCTCTGGCTATACGAACCAAACGTAGGAGTATGGTGGGTTAACTTATCGAACATGGTGGCACTTTCTGACACCATCGTGTGGCCTGATGCAATCATAACTTTCACGCTGGGTAGACTTTCTGTAGACTTAAAGTTGTTTGAATAACTCCTTTGGTACTGAGGTATATGGTTATTAAGGAGGTAGACGTACTGAAATTCCCAGATTTATCTCTTGCAAAATCTCCGGCCTTATACATTCCAAACCAAAACCAAAATGACACATGGCCTCTCAATCTATTCCTTGAAAGTGGACCTCCCCACGTGGAAAAAGTCATAGGTCACAATACCTGATAATCCACGATGTTAAACTTCACGACTCATATAAATCAACTCTGTTGCTTTACACTTATTCCCATGGTGTGCAATACTTCCTAGAAGCAGAACAGAAAATTATGTGGGTCTTCAAAAGATATACCACTGAAATAGAGTGGAACTTGTTTGGTAACTTGTCCAACCTCAATAAACGGACAAGTGCATCCTGCAACCATGGAGTAGCTATAAATCCTTCCATAATCTGATCTAGTCCACATATACTGACTAAGCTAGAACCTCCGCATCTAGATTCATTTGAGACTGTACAATAAGTGCTGATGTTCGAGCTTTAGACTGCGCTTTGCTTCTGTCTCTTCCCTTGATCGTAGCTGTCATAGGGCTTCATCTCTTGTCCGGTCGTAGATGCTTCACATGTTGTCGATATTAGTGAGAGGACAAGCGTAGGCAACTTCAATCATCAATGATAGAATAAATTCGAACGATGAAGATAAAGAAATGTGGAGTTATTCCTAACTTTGCAGCCTCTGGGGATAAATACAGACGTCTCCGTACTGATCCCTCAAACTCTACCAAGTTTGTCCGTGAGTTATGAGACCTAAGAAACCTAGCGCTCTGATTCCAACTTGTCACGACCAAAAATCCCACCTTCAGGCTATGACTGCGTCTAACGTTGAACCGGCTAGACAAGCCAACGTGTAAAATTACACTATCATCTTAATCCGGAATTAACTGAAATAACTAGAAACAATTTATAATTTTTAACAACAAAAGTAGATATATTTCGAGACTAAGTGATAATAACAGAATAAAATCCGTTGCAACAATCCCAGAACCTGGAGTCACTAACTCACGAACTGTCTATAAGAGTGCTAAATACAAAGTCTGAAGAAAATAATACATGAACTATCTCAGAAACTAGGAGATAAACAAGACAGGATAGGAAAAATAGGGATAGACCACCAAGGCCCACAAACGTCTCCGGGTCTACCTCGGAATCTCTGGGATGGAATGAAGGGTACTCTCTCTATCGGTGTCCACTAGGTCCGGTTGCGGGATCTGCACAACATAAAGAAGTGCTGGTGTAGCATCAGTACAACCGACCCCATGTATTGAGTAAGTGCCGAGCCTAACCTCGGCCGAAGTAGTGACGAGGCTAGACTTGACAATGATAATCTACCTGTACAGTTCTGCAAGATATAGCACAGACAAACGCAGAAATAACCAGATAAGCATGGGATACGGGAGCCGTTAATGGGGGTGTAATGACCCAAAAAGGGGGTCATCTTATGTGCATCTAATTTTGACTATGTTCCGAGGCCCCGAAAGCCTCCATTAATATCAACTCGATGTCTGTGTGCAGCCCGGGCGCGTAGCCGGGAAGCCTTTATGTGAAAACTTTATTGAGAGTTAAATTTTTGATAAATTAATTGAATAAAGTTTACTTTGGTCAACATTTTTGGTAAACGGACCCGGATCCGTGATTTGACCGTCCCGAAGGTCCATAGGAAAATATGGGACATGGGCGAATGCCCGAATTCGAATTTCGAGCATCCAAGTCCGAGAAATGAATTTTTAAAGAAAATTGTTTTATCAAAATATTAAAGGCTTATGAAGATGAACCTTGATGTGAAACCTGTGCTGCCGGGCCCGTATTATGATTTGGGAGCCTGGAACAGGTTCAATATGTGTTATTTAAGATATCTGTGAAATTTGGTAAGAAACATACTTGAATTGATTGGTTTCGGATCAAAATGAGAAAATTGGAGTTGATGAAGTTATGAGGATTTTTTTAAAGAATTTGAAATTTGGCTTGAAAGGTGATTTTATGTTCCCGAGGTCCAAATGAAATTCCGAGACATGGAATAGTTCCTTCATGTCATTTATAACTTGTCTTCAAAATTTGAAGTCATTCCGAGTAGTACAGGCTGGTTCGGCGCATTGAAGTGAATTCTAGAATTTCAAGTTCTTAAGTTGATTCAATTTGGTTTTGGGGTTGAATTTTGAGTTTCGTTGTTGTTCTTCATGTTCCGGAAGTTCGAGCGAGTCTTTATCATGAATACAGACTTGCCGGTGCTTTTGGACAGGGTCCCGAGGGGCTCGGGTGTGTTTTAGACCCCCGGGAGCTAAGTTAGAAAAACCAGAAGTTCTGCTATCTGGTTTCCTTCTCTGCGATCGCAGAAGGTGGGTTGCGATCCCGGGGAAGGATTTTGCTGGGCTGTTGATTGTTCCCTGCGATCGCAGCTTCCCCTTCGCAATCGTAGAGGTCTGAGTTCCACACCTTCGTGATCGCAGCCTTTTATCGCGATCGCATAAAGTCGCGTCTGGGCCGGGTGAGTTTATTCTTCGCGATCGCAGGACCCCTGCCGCGATCGCAGAGGTATGGCCAGTTGGCCTTCGTGATCGCAGGACCTCTACCGCGATCGTAGAGGTTTGGCCAATTGACCTTTGCTATCGTATGCCCCTTGTCGCGATCGCAGTTAAGAAATCACTGGGCAGTTTTATAAAAATATGGGACTTAGCTTTTTTCCTCCATTTTCATCTTCCTCCTCAAGTTTTTAGAGAGCTCTTCAAGGGACCTTCCACCACTGTTATTGAGGTAAGTAAATTCCATAGTTTTACTAGTTTCAAACATTAATTCTTAGTTAAGTTCACTATTAAATTATCTAAAAACCATATAATTAGGTAGTAATTTTAGGGTTCTTGAGGATTTCGTGATTTTCCATTTTAGACCATGAATTCAAGTAGAAATCGCACCTTAGCGATCCTTAGGCTATGGGTGAGTGATCCCTTCGAGAATTTTTGAAATTTGATCATGAGAGACTGGGGTTGGAAATTGGGAATTCTTCAAGAATGGCGATTCTATTGAATAGCTAGGATAATTTATCACATTGTGCATGCATTGATGTTATTGTATACTTTTTTACTAGTTGCGAGTCCCCGGGTATAGAGTTCGGAGTTTCGGGCGCAAATTGTGGTCCAAGGGGTAGATTCGAAACGAGGTGAGTCTCCTTTCTAACCTTGTAAGAGGGAATTGTCCCCATAGGTGATGTATATGCTATGTGTAAATTGTTTTGGGGCTACGTACGCGCCAAGTGACGAGAGTCCGTACGTAGCGGCTATTATTGTTATGTACGGGTAGTTAGGCCCACATCATGCCTTGTATGCTTTCCCGTAATGCCTTGTATGCTTTTCTTGTAATGCCTTAAATATGTTTTCTTTGTAATGCTTCATATGATTTATTGTAACGCCATATGTACTATGAAATTATGTTTTGCATTGTGTTATTCTTCTGAGGCTTTATTGAAAAGAAATTGTGAAATATATGGGAGCGGGCCATACGCCACGGCAGAATTGAAAGGAAATTGTGAAATATATGGGAGCGGGCCGTACACCACGGCGAAATTGAAAGGAAATTGTGAAATATATAGGAGCGGGCCGTACGCCACGGCGGAATTGAAGAGAAATTGTGAAACCCCGGGCACACCGCCCGTGGGAGGTGTTCAGCCCGTAGTAGCAGCCCCAGAGCCCAGGCCAGTTGCAGAGGGTGACTAGCAGAAGATGTTGGATAGATGGACCCGACTTCTCCCTCCAGTCTTCGGGGGTGAACGGGGAGAGGATGCTCAGGATTTTATTGATAGGTGCAAGGACAGACTGCACAACATGCGGATCTTGGAATCCCATGGAGTGGATTTCACCACATTTCAGTTAGAGGGCAGAGCTCGCAGGTGGTGGCAGTCATATATTCTCAGCAGGCCAGCAGATTCTCCTCTTGTCACCTAGGATCAGTTCGCTTAGTTATTTCTAGACAGATACATTCCACCTTCTGAGAGGGAGGAGCTACGGGGTCAGTTTGAGCGACTAGAGCAGGGGCAAATGTCAGTGACTGATTAGGAGGCTAGATTCTCCGAGTTGTCTCGCCATGCCCTTATGATATTTCCTACTGATGCCGAGAGGGTGCGGCGGTTTGTGGTAGGCTTGCATCCAGGTATTAGGGCCTCTATGGCCATAGAGGTAGAGATGGGTACCCCATACCAGCTTGTAGTTGAGATAGCTCGACGGATTGAGGGTTACCGTATGAGGAGCAGGGAGCAGGGTCAGCCAGGTCAGCAGGACAAGAGGGCCAGGTTCAGAGGTGACTTCAGGGGTGCTCCAGCTAGGGGTAGAGGTCAGTGCAGAGGCGGCCAGTTCAGTAGGCCCTCATATTCAGTACCTCCACTACCTCCCAGGGGTATTTGAGCGAGGCCTCAGTTCGGCGCTATGCCAGAGCGTTCCTATCATCCCCCAGCAACCCAGGGTGAACCCAGCAGTCATTCCAGTCATCAGAGATCCTCTAGATCCTATTTCAGTGCCTTACTAGAGGGTTCACACCGCCCTCCAGCTATTCAAGGTTCTTCCTCTTTCGGGCAGCAGGTTGTAGCACTAGGAGGTTGTTTCGAGTGTGGGAAGCCGGGTCATACGTGGAGATTTTATCCCAAGTATCGGGGCAAGGCAGTGCAGCAGAGTTATTAGCCTAGGAGTTCAGCACCAGCAGTCCGGCCGCCTCGAGGTGGAGGACATGTCGGTAGGGGTCATCCTAGAGGGGGAGGCCAGTCAGGAGGAGGTCAGTTAGTTCCTGTACACTCTGGGAGAGTTCAGTCTTCAGGAGCCTTAGCCATATTTTATGCCATTTCGGACAGATCAGATGCAGTGGCTTCAGACGCCGTAATCACAGGTATTATCTCAGTATGTGGTAGGGAGGCTTCGGTACTATTTGATCCAGGGTCCACGTATTCATATGTATCCGTACTATTTGCTCATTTTCTGGATATCCCTCGGGAGTCCTTGTGTTCTCCTTTATGTGTGTCCACTACTGTGGGTGATTCTGTGGTGGTAGACCGGGTCTACCGGTCTTGTGTGGTCACTTTCTGCGGTTTCGATACCAGAGCAGATCTTTTATTGCTGGATATGATTGATTTTGAGGTTATCCTAGGCATGGATTGGCTATCTCCTTATCATGCTGTGTTAGATTGCCATGCTAAGACAGTCACTTTAGCCATGCCTGAGTCGCCTAGACTAGAATGGAAGGGTTCTTCAGCTAGTGCCTCCAGCCGGGTTATTTCCTTCAGAAAGTCTCAGCATATGGTCGAGAAAGGTTGTTTGTCTTACCTTGCCTACGTGAGGGACACCACCCCCGAGTCTCCTACAATTGATTCAGTACCTGTTGTTCGAGAGTTTCCGGATGTGTTTCCTTTGGATCTTCCAGGCATGCCTCCAGATCGAGATATCAACTTCTGTATTGATGTGGCTCCAGATACCCGGCCTATTTCCATTCCCCCTTATCGTATGGCTCCTAAGGAGTTGTTGGCTGAGGGGTTCATCAGGTCGAGTGTGTCGTCGTGGGGTGCACCAGTCTTATTTGTGAAGAAGAAGGATGGGTCTATGCAGATGTGCATTGACTATCGCCAGTTAAATTAGGTTACCATTAAGAATAAGTATCCTCTGCCGTGCATCGACGATTTGTTTGATCAATTATAGGGTGCTCGAGTGTTTTCCAAGGTTAACTTGAGATCGGGTTATCATCAGCCGAGGATTCGGGCTTCAGATGTTCTGAAGACTGCATTTCGTACGAGATATGGCCATTATGAGTTCCTGGTGATGTCCTTTGGTTTGACTAATGCCCCAGCAGCGTTCATGGACTTGATGAATAGGGTATTCATGTCGTATATTGATTCCTTCGTCATCGTCTTCATTGATGACATCTTGATTTTTTCACGGAGCCTGGGTGAGCATGAGCAGCACTTGAGAGTTGTGCTCCAGACCTTGCGGGAATAGAAGTTGTATGTTAAGTTCTCCAAGTGTGAGTTCTGGTTAGAGTCCGTGGCATTTTTAGGGCATGTGGTATCCGGAGAAGGTATCAAGGTTGATCCTCAGAAGATTGAGGCGGTTCAGAGTTGGTCGCGTCCTACTTCAGCTACAAATATCAGGAGTTTCTTGGGCCTAGCAGGCTATATCGCCGTGGAGGGGTTCTCCTCTATTGCAGCCCCACTGACCAGATTGACTCAGAAGAATGCCCCGTTTCGATGGTCCGACGAGTGTGAGGCGAGCTTTCAGAAGCTCAAGTCAGCTTTGACCTCAGCACCAGTTCTGTCATTGCCTTCCGGTTCTGGGATGTATACCATGTATTGCGACGCTTCACGCGTCGGGTTGGGGTGTGTGCTGATGCAGGACAGCACGGTTATTGCTTATGCTTCGCGACAGCTGAAGGTTCATGAAAAGAATTACCCTGTGAACGATTTGGAGTTGGCGGTGATTGTTCATGCTTTGAAGATATGGCGGCATTACCTATATGGTGTATCTTGTGAGGTCTATATTAACAACCGCATCCTACAGTACTTGCTTAAGCAGAGGGACCTTAACTTGAGGCAACGAAGGTGGCTTGAGTTGTTAAAAGATTATGATCTCACTATTTTATATCACCCGGGCAAGGCGAATGTAGTAGCAGATGCTTTGAGCAGGAGGGCAGCGAGTATGGGTAGCTTGGCCTACATTGCAGCTGAGGAGAGACCTTTAGCGTTGGACATTCAGTCCTTGGCCGATCGCCTTGTGAGATTGGACCTTTTAGAGCCTCGCCGAGTTTTGGCTCATGTAGTTGCTCAGTCTTCATTGTTGGGGAAGATTGAGGCTCGACAATTTGATGATCCATGCCTTGCAGAGCTTCGGGACGCAGTTGTCCAAGGCAGGGCCAAGGAGGTTACTTTAGGCGAAGATGGTGTCTTGAGGCTCCAGGGCCGTTTATGTGTTCCTAATATTGATGGCTTGAGGAAGAGAATTTTAGAAGAGGCCCACAGTTCCCAGTATTCTGTTCATCCGGGTGCGACGAAGATGTACCGTGATTTGAAGTAGCACTACTGGTGGAGGTAGATGAAGAAAGACATAGTGCAATATGTGGCTAGGTGTCTCAATTGTCAGCAGGTCAAGTACGAGCACCAGAGGCCAGGAGGCCTGTTTCAGCAGATGCCCATTCCTGAGTGGAAATGGCAGCGCATCACCATGGATTTTGTGGTTGGGTTGCCTCGGACTTTGCGGAAGGTTGACGCGGTTTTGGTCATTTCATTGACCAAATCGACGCATTTCATTCATGTGGCTACTACTTATACTACAGAGAGGCTGGCCCAGATTTATGTTCGGGAGATAGTCCTGTTGCACGGTGTGCCGGTGTCGATTATATCATATCAAGGTCCTCAGTTCACCTCGCATTTCTGGAGAGCATTGCACAGTGAGATGGGCACTCAGATAGATCTCAGCTCAGCATTTCACCCTCAGACTGATGGTCAGTCGAGCGTACAGTTCAGATTTTTGAGGATATGCTCAGGGCTTGTGCGATTGATTTTGGCAGTGAATGGGACCAGTTCTTGCCTTTGGCAGAGTTTGCATACAATAACAGTTATCAGTCCAGCATCGAGATGGCTCCATTCGAGGCTTTATATGGTCGGCGATGTCGTTCTCCGATTGGGTGGTTTGAGCCTGGCGAGGCCAAGCTATATGGTACAGATCTGGTGAGAGATGCCTTGGAAAAGGTGAAGATTATTCAGGAAAGGCTCCGTACAGCTCAGTCCAGACAGAAGAGTTACGCGGATCAGCGGGCGCGTGATGTAGCATTTATGGAGGGAGATAAGGTTATGTTGAAGATTTCGCCGATGAAGGGCGTTATGAGATTCGGGAAGAGGGGCAAGCTGAGCCCCAGGTTTATAGGCCCTTTCGAGGTGTTGAGGCGAGTCGGGGAGGTTGCTTATGAGCTCGCTTTACCTCCCGCCTTATCGAGAGTTCATCCGGTATTTCATGTATCCATGCTCCGGAGATATCATGTCGATTTCTCTCACGTGATGGATTTCAGCACTATCCAGTTAGATGAGAAGTTAGGCTTCGAGGAGGAGCCAGTTGCTATTATTGATAGGCACGACCGCCAGTTGAGGTCTAAGAGAATTTCTGCCGTAAAGGTCTAGTGGAGGGGCCAACCAGTCAGTGAGGCGACTTGGGAGTCCGAGGAGGGCAAGCGGAGCAGGTATCCACAGCTATTCGGCACACCAGGTACGACTCTATGTCCGTTCGAGGACGAACGTTTGTTTTAGAGGGGGAGATTGTAATGACCCAAAAAGGGGGCCATCTTATGTGCATCTAATTTTGACTATGTTCTGAGGCCCCGAAAGCCTCCATTAATCTCACCTTGATGTGTGTGTGCAGCACGGGCGCGTAGCCGGGAAGCCTTTATGTGAAAACCTGATTGAGAGTTAAATTTTTGATAAATTAATTGAATAAAGTTGACTTTGGTCAATATTTTTGGTAAACGGACCCGGATCCATGATTCGACGGTCCCAGAAGGTCCGTAGGAAAATATGGGACTTGGGCAAATGCCCGGAATCGAATTCCGAGGACCCAAGTCCGAGAAATGAATTTTTAAAGAAAATTATTTTATGAAAATATTAAAGGCTTATGAAGATGAACCTTGATGTGAAACCTGTGCTGCCGGGCCCGTATTATGATTTCGGAGCCCGGAACAGGTTCAATATGTGTTATTTAAGATATTTGTGAAATTTGGTAAGAAACGGACTTGAATTGACTGGTTTCGGATCAAAATGAGAAAATTGGAGTTAATGAAGTTTTGAGGATTTTTTTAAAGAATTTGAAATTTGGCTTGAAAGATGATTTTGTGTTCCCGAGGTCCGAATGAAATTCCGAGACCGGGAATAGTTCCGTCATGTCATTTATAAACTTGTCTGAAAAATTTGAAGTCATTCCGAGTAGTATAGGCCAGTTCGGCGCATTGAAGTGAATTCTAGAATTTCAAGTTCTTAAGTTGATTCAATTTGGTTTTGGGGTTAAATTTTGAGTTTCGTTGTTGTTCTTCATGTTCCGGAAGTTCGAGCGAGTCAGTAACATGAATACAAACTTGTCGGTGCTTTTGGACGGGGTCCCGAGGGGCTCGGGTGTGTTTTAGACCCCCGGGAGCTAAGTTAGAAAAACCAGAAGTTCTGCTATCTGGTTTCCTTCTCTGCGATCGCAGAAGGTTGGTTGCGATCGCGGTGAAGGATTTTGTTGGGCTATTGATTGTTCTCTGCGAT
This sequence comes from Nicotiana undulata, assembly GCA_005239495.1. Lineage (NCBI taxonomy): Eukaryota > Viridiplantae > Streptophyta > Magnoliopsida > Solanales > Solanaceae > Nicotiana > Nicotiana undulata. Next base: position 8,335 of record ML290373.1, on the reverse strand, counting down.
CGCAACTTCCATTTCGCGATCGCAGAGGTCTGGGTTCCACACCTTCGCGATCGCAGCCTTTTATCGCGATCGCATAGAGTCGCGTCTGGGCCGGGTGAGTTTGTTCTTCGCGATCGCAGGACCTCTGCCGCGATCGCAGAGGTCTGGCCAGTTGGCCTTCGCGATCGCAGGACCTCTGCCGCGATCGCAGAGGTCTGGCCAGTTGGCCTTCGCGATCGCATGCCCCTTGTCGCGATCGCAGTTAAGAAATCCCTGGGCAGTTTTATAAAAATATGGGACTTAGCATTTTTCCTCCATTTTCATCTTCCTCCTCAAGTTTTTAGAGAGCTCTTCAAGAGACCTTCCACCACTGTTATGGAGGTAAGTAAATTCCATAGTTTTACTAGTTTCAAACATTAATTCTTAGTTAAGTTCACTATTAAATTATCTAAAAACCATAGAACTAGGTAGTAATTTTAGGGTTCCTGAGGATTTCGTGATTTTCCATTTTAGGCCATGAATTCAAGTAGAAATCGCACCTTAGTGATCCTTAGGCTATGGGTGAGTGATCCCTTCGAGAATTTTCGAAATTTGATCATGAGAGACCGGGGTTGGAAATTGGGAATTCTTCAAGAATGGTGATTCTATTGAATAGCTAGGATAATTTATCACATTGTGCATTGATGTTATTGTATACCTTTTGACTAGTTGCGAGTCCTCAAGTATAGAGTTCAGAGTTTCAGGCACAAATTGTGGTCCGAGGGGTAGATTCGATACGAGGTGAGTCTCCTTTCTAACCTTGTAAGAGGAATTGTCCCCATAGGTGATGTATATGCTATGCGTAAATTATTTGGGGGCTACGTACGCGCCAAGTGACGAGAGTCCATACGTAGCGGCTATTATTGTTATGTCCGGGTAGTTAGGCCCACATCATGCCTTGTATGCTTTCCCGTAATGCCTTGTACGCTTTTCTTGTAATGCCTTAAATATGTTTTCTTTGTAATGCTTCATATGATTTATTGTAACGCCATATGTACTATGAAATTATGTTTTGCATCGTGTTATTCTTCTGAGGCTTTATTGAAAAGAAATTGTGAAATATATGGGAGCGGGCCGTACGCCACGGCGGAATTGAAGAGAAATTGTGAAATATAAATATATGGAAGCGGGCCGTATGCCACGGCAGAATTGAAAAGAATTGTGAAACATATGGGAGCGGTTCGTACGCCACGACGGAATTGGAAAGTAATTGAAATAGATGGGATCGGGTTGTACGCCACGACAGTGTTGAAAAGAAATTGAAATGAATATGGGACCGGGCCGTACGCCACGGCGAGTGTAGAAGGTACCTTATGGGAGCGGGTCGTACGCCACGGCGCAATTGAAAAGAAATTGCGAAATATATGGGAGCGGGCCGTACGCCACGGCGAGTGTAGAAGGTACCTTATGGGAGCGGGTCGTACGCCACGGCGGATCTAAGAATCTGTGATTATGTTTCGTTGGGTGGTCTTACCTCGAAAGTGCTTTATTGTTTAGTTCAGAAATTGTTTGGATTCTTTTCCTGCTTTTAATATATATACTTGTTGCTTATTTCCCTGACATGCCTACTGTATTTCATCATATTCTATCATATGTTATCACTGCTGGACCTTAGTAAGTATCGAGTCGACCTCTCGTCACTACTTCTTCGAATTTAGGCGGGATACTCTATAGGTACATATTTATTTAATATGTACTCATGCTGCACTTTCTTTTCTTTTCTGTACAGGTCCGGAGGCTGGCACGTTTGATTATCAGGCGAGTGCTAGATATTGATAGCGTGGTCATACTTCACGGTGAGCTGCTTTCCCGACGACTTCCTAGCAGCACCCTGGAGCTCTTTTGTTATATTTCTCCGTCCATTTCACTCAGACGGAGACTCTGTATATATTGTAGTCATTATATATTCAGTTGTTGCCCATGACACTCGTGACACTAGTTCCTGGCACTCACGCGGTGTATATTTTGTGGTTTTGGGATGTATATCTATGTGTACGTTTTATTTCGGCTTTGTATCTACTATGACTTTACCTTCACTCAAGGCCAGTATCATGTTAGTTGTTATAAACTGGTAATCTTTGACTTGGTTAATTAGATGCGAAGGGTATCACTTAGTGTAAATTGTGTTGGCTTGCCTAACCCCATCGTTGGGCGCCATCGCGACCCGAATCGAGATTTGGGTCGTGACAGGGGGTAACAAGTGAGAGATAAGAACGATTAATTAACACATAGGAGAAAGCAAGAGATCAAATTAACAAGAATGCTAACGTAACAAGTATAAATGTGAGCAATGTATGTAATGGCGTGGCATCACCCTTCGTGCTACTACTGTCTTCCTCACAATGCGATGCATGATATAAGATAATATAAATCATGGCATGGAATCACCCTTCATGCTTTTTCTCTCTTCCTCACAATGCAATGTATAATGTGAGGCAATATAAATCATGGAACGACATCAACCTTCGTGTTTTTAATCAATGTGAATCATGGAACGGCATCAACCTTCGTGCTTTTATTCAATGTGAATCATGGCACGGCATCAACCTTCGTGCTTTTACTCTCTTCCTCACTATGCATTTTATGATGTAATCAATGTAAATCATGGCACGGCATCACCCTTCGTGCTTTACACTCTTCCTCGCCAAAACAATGACAAATATCAAATGGCAAGGAATGTAGCATAGTGGAAATACACATCATAATCACCCAGCAAGGAGAAATTATCAGTCAATGTCAAAACAATTGCCCGGCAAGGGTCTCAGCTATAACCAATCCTTTCAATTATATCTCTTAACAAATTGGGTCCTCAATCGAACCATCATATCACAGGTTTATCAACATGGATTTTCAAGTAGAAACAGTTTCATAATACAATGAATATGGAAGTAATAACAAGAATTTCATCAAAATAGATTTATGGGCATGCTTGACACACAATGCATAGGTACTCGTCACCTCACCTATGCATTGAACATGATAAACATATAGCACATAGCACACAATACATATTCCCTCACCAAAGTTAGGCAAGACACTTACCTCGGGTCAAAGAATAGCAATTCAAGCCTCTAACACCGCCTTTCCTTCTGAATTCAACTCCGAAACGACAATATCTAGACATAATTAACTTAATAACATCAATAATGGCTCATTAATACAATCTCATAGCCTAGATATACATTTCCTAGCAATCTTCCAAAAAAACCAAAATTTGACCCCGGGCTCGCTTGGTCCAAACATGAGGCTCGGACCAAAACCTGATTACCCATACCCCCACGAGTTCAAATATATGATTTGTTTTGAAATCCAACCCCAAATTGAGGTTGAATTACCCAAAATCCCATAAACCCTAACTCTACCCAAAACCCCTAATTTCTACTTTGATTTTAGGATTTTAGGTCTAGATTCTAGTGATTAGTTGATGAAAGTAAGAGAAAATGATGTTAAGAACACTTACCTATGGAGCTATGGAGGAATAACCCTTCAAAGATCACCTATGGGGTGTGGGGAAGAAGGAGGGTAGTGAAAATTGGGAGTAAGTCTCGTAACAATTCTGTTTGGGGTTATTAAAAATCACTGAACGAATTTGTTCTCTGCGATCGTGGAAGAGGGGCTGCGATCGCAGAACTTGAAGTTTTCCCTACTATGCGACCGTGGAAGAAAGGGTGCGATCGCGGAAGAGCCTGACCCATACGTCTGCGATCGCGGAGGGTATGGTGCGATCGCAGAGAGATGCTACCCAGCACCCACCCAAGACCACCTATACTCTATGCGATCGCGGAAGCAACTATGCGATCGCATAGAGTCACAGAACCCTCCCCTCTCAGATACACTACGCGATCGCGGAGCTAGACCCGCGATCGCACTGAACAACACCAGACACCAGATAACTCAAGGAAACATCAGATTTTTCATACTTTTGCACTATGTTACCTACCCGAAACTCACCCAAGCCCTCAGGGCTCAAAACAAAAAACACACACGACTCCCAAATCATCCTACAGACTTATTCAAGCATTTAAATCACCAAAATATCATCGAAATCAATTAATTAAACCTCAAAACTCATAGAATTTTCTTAAAACTTCATAAGGTTCAATTATTCCGATTTTGATCCGAAGCACGTCATTTTAAGTCCGTTTTACACCAAATTTCACAGAAAACTCATATAACATATATTAAACCTGTTCCTGGCTCCGGAACCATAATACGAGCTCGAAAACACGGTTTTCACATCAAAATTCATTTTCAAAAACTTTTATATTTTTCAGAAAACAATTTTCTTTAAAAATTCATTTCTCAGGCTTAGGACCTCGGAATTCGGTTCCGGGCATACGCCAAAGTCCATATTTTTCTACGGACCCTCTGGGATCGTCAAATCACGGGTCCGGGTCCGTTTACCAAAAATGTTGACCAAAGTCAACTGTATTCAATTAATTATTGCAAATTCAACTTATTATCAAATTTTTCACATAAAGGCTTCCCGGCTACGCGCCCGATCTATGCACGCACATCAAGGTGAGATTAACGGAGTCTTTCGAGGCCTCAAAACACAGCTTTAGTTAAATTAATACAGGATGACCTTTTGGGTCATCACATTTTTGGGCGATTCTTTGAGGGTTTTTTCACACAAATCAAATGGGTTAGTGTTCTTCCACTATAATCAATTTTATTTCATGAATTAGTTCTTGTTTTTATCATTTAATTTGTATTTTGGGTTGAGGGAATTGTGGGTTTTGAAAGAAAACTTCTAACAGGAAATTTCATGATTTGAAAGACCAAATGACATCGAAATTTGATAAATTTAGCATGGGTGAACTCGTATCGAAATTTGTAAAATTTGTCGGGTTCCGAGGTGCGGGTCCGGGGGTCGACTTTTGGGTCGATTTTAATAAATTAGTAAAGATTGAAACTTTATTATTCATAATCATTCCTTATACGTGCTATGTGTGTTTTGAAGTTGTTTAGTTGATTTTGAGCCGTCCGGAGGTCTTTCCGCTCGAGAAGTTCACTTTGAGTATCCGGTTGTCGTCTTTGAGGTAAGTATCTTTCTTAACCTTGTGTGGGGGAACTACCCCTAGGATTGAGTCTTCTTTTTTGATTGTGGTCCGTGTATGCGAGGTGACGAGTGTGTACTCAGACTTATTTGCTAATAGCTTGCCCTTTCAAGACTCGTAGGTCCTTATGCTACTTGTGAATGAGTTGTCAGTGTTACATTTGAATCCTTGGTGGCTAATTCCATCCCTTCCTTCTTAAATTGGAATTACTTGCTCTTGGATTCCTTTCGTTGGCTATTCGATCTTACTTGACTTAACTGAGTATTTTACCTTCTTTATTAGTATGCTATATTTACTTCATAAACTGCCTAATTGACTAGAATTAGTATCACTTTCCCTATAATTGTTTAGCAGTAAATGGGAATATCTTTACGTTGGTGTAAAACATGCTCGTGAGTCGTATATTGTGATTTATATGATTTTCCCTTAAGTGCTACTTAGGTCTACTTAGATAATTTTCATGTTGATGGTATTTCCTTGGTGTTGCCTATCACTGAGCATGGTTCAAGCTGAGTTTATTCGGTGAAGCTAATTGTCTAGGTGAGATTGGTTATAGTTTCTTCCCTTGCCGGGATGATTTGGTTTCTTTGGTTATGAACTTGAATTTCTAGAATCATTGCTATATTTGCCTTGTTTCCCCCTCGTTACGCTGCTTCTCCGTGTGCTTGGCATTTCTTTCAGTGGCTACTTCTTATGAGTGAGTTTTTACCATTCTTTGATTCAAGTATTTGTATTGATTTGCTCATCGTACCTTGCATTCTGTCTTTGCTGCTTTTGCGCCTGTTGTGGCATTGTATGTTGTCCCTGTCGCATTCCAGTTGTTTTCCTCAGTGGCTACATTACATATTTAAATTAGGAATACGGACTGAGATCTGGGAGTTTTCCCTCTGTACTGCATTGCATATTTAAATTGGGACTACGGACTGACATCCGAGAGCTTTCCCCCTGTACTGCATTGCATATTTAAATTGGGACTACGGACTGAGATCCGGGAGTTTTCCCCCTGTACTGCATCGCATATTTAAATTGGGACTACGGACAAGATTCCGGGAGCTTTCCCCCTGTACTGCATTGCATGACAAATTTGAGTTACGGACTGAGTTCCGGTGGTTTTATCATTGAGGAGATTTGGATCAATATATATATATATATATATATATATATATATATATATTGAAATTTATAGCTGAAAAGCAATTATCTTCAGGAAAAGTTATGTCTGAAGCACTTCTATTTCGAAAGTATATTTGAAAAGTATTTGTCTTGCAGCAAAATGATATTTGAAAGAGCAGTATTTGGGAAAGTATATTTGAACACCCCGTATTTTGAAGGGACTATGCTTTAAAGATTCCCTTGTGTAAAAATATATAAATATAAATTCAGGGAAAAAGTATGTTTCAAAGAAGAAATTTCTCTATTCCGAAATGATTATATCTTTAAAGCTTTCGAAATTAACTCACAATTTAAAAGGTTTTCACTCGAAGGTTTGACCAGCTTTATTGAGTTTATTGGCTAAGGCCCGATGAGAATAAATTGATGTGGTGTTGAGTTGCTAGTGTTCTATTGGGTTGTGCTTCCCGACATTTGGCTTGCATTCTTTACAGTACCTTGCGTATTTCTATTATGCTGTCCGTTGATCGAAATTGCTAAATTTTCTTTCGTATTATTCTATCGTACCGTTAATTATATCGAAAAATCATTAGATTGATTTTATGTTTCGGTCATTCTTATATTTATGCCTTTTAACTTGATAGACCAGTGGTGTCTTGACTAGTCCTCGTCACTACTCCACCGAGGTTAGTCTTGATACTTACTGGGCACCGCTGTGGTGTGCTCATACTACACTTCTGCGCATTTTTGTGTGCAGATCCAGGAATTTATTGTTAGTAGCTGTGCGGGTTCATTGACGAGGAGACTCAAGGTAAACCTGGTGCTGCGTTTGCAGGATTCAGAGTCACCTTCCTGTTTATTTCAATTGTACTTACTTATTTCTAGAGAGTTGTATTTAGATTTGGTAGAAAGATTTCGTAGAGCTTGTGTAACGACCCAGCCGGTCGTTTTTTGTGTTGGGACTCGATTCCCGTGAATGACTCTTTCCATAGCGACTACTCGAGATTCGGAAGTGATTTGGCCAGTTCAGGAACACTTGGTTCCTGAAGGCTAGGCTACTTGGTTGATTTTGGTTTCGAGCAGCATTTTGAGCAAACGACCTCTGAATCGAGTTTTGACAACTCCAGCAGCTCCGGATGATGATTTCGGACTTGGGAGTGTGTTCGCCTCGGGTTTCTGATGACCCGAGAGTATTTCGGCACCTGAATTGGAATTCAGAATTTCATGTGATTTAGAATTCAGCCTGGAAATTGGGCCTCGTGATATCATGGTCCAAATGGAATTCTGGAACTGNATCTAAGGGGTTTTGGAGAGTGATTCTTGGTTTGAATGATGTTTTTAGTGTTCTGGGAGCTCGAGCAAGTCCATCATGTGATTTGGGACTTGTTGGTATAATTTGTCGAGGGCTCGGGTGGGCCCAGGGGTCACCCGGACCCCGATCGGGGTCAAAAACCAGCAAAACTCATAGCTGGTGGGAACTTACTGGTGTGACCGCACCTGCGGTCCATGAGCCGCAGGCGCGAGGTTCGCACCAGCGGAATTCCCTTCGCAGGTGCGGCTCCTTCCGCAGGAGCGGCCTTCTCTCCGCAGGAGTGGACAAAGGCCCGCAGGCGCGACCTCCCCCAGGGGCCCAGGCCATTTTCCGCAGGCGCGACCCAATCTTCCGCAGGTGCGAGTCCGCACCCGTGATCCAAAAGTCGCAGGTGCGGAAACTGCTAGGCAGTCCAAATAAAAGGCCCAAGTCATGATTTCTTTCCCAAAATCACATTTCCTCCACTGTTGACGACCCCAAGAGCTCCAGAACGGGTATTTTGGCCTAGGAACTCAAGTAAGTGATTATGTAACCCTCCGCATGTCATTTCTTCCGTTCTTTGAGAATTTCCTCTTCCTAATTCATAGGAATTCATAAGAAATTGTTGGGGAAGAAAGAGGGTTTTGATGAAAATGTGAATTCTGATTTTTGGGCCATTGAGGATTATTAACTGAGTTAATCTTGATCCTTAGGCGACGTATAGCGCGTTTCTTCAAGATTTATAATTTTCCGGATGCCGAGGCTCGGAGTTGAATTTCCAAAGTACGTCAATAATACGTTTTTGAGGAAATATTTGATAAATCCTCCTCGAATCTTCCTAAATTGACATAATTAT
>ML290371.1:32816-150763 GCA_005239495.1 Nicotiana undulata | reverse complement strand
ATGATATGATGGGCCCTCAAAGGCTTGATGATACTATGTATACATATACCTATGAATGGTATGTCATTCATATGCATATGCACGACATTTTAAATATTAAATGATTTACAGAGCTATTCAGACTTACTCCATGTTTCTCTCATGTCTATTATTTACTGATTTTCATTCCTTACATACTTGGTACTTTAGTTGCAATGACGTCACTTTTGCCTGGGGACGCTTCGTTTCAATCCCGCAAGTCCCTATAGACAGGTCGAGAGTCCTCCAAGTAGGTTATCAGCTCAGCAGCAGATGTTGGTGCGCTCCATTTGCTTCGGAGTTGTTTATTTGGTCAGTATAGTTAGGACATGTTTGTATACATATGTCATGTATACAGATACTTGATTGGCCTTGTCGACCTATGTTTTGAGTTTACAAATGATCATGTTGGCCTTATAGGCCTGTATGTCACATGTGTAAGTTTTTATATCAGGCTGGGTCGTCCTATATTGAGTACTCCCCCATGTTCATTATGGTTAGCCCATGATGGCCCGTTTGGCCCATTTGACAATGAAAGTACGATAAAAATGATATGTTATGTTAGTACTCGGTTGAGTAAGGTATCAGGTGCCTATCGCGGCCTATAGGTTTGGGTCGTGACAAAAGTGGTACCAGAACAGTTCTGTCCTAGGGAGTCTACAAGCCGTGTCTAGTAGAGTCTTGTTTATGGGTGTGTCGTGCAACCCACATATAAGCATGAGAGAATCAGAATGTACAAGTTTCAACAAGTACAAGAAGCAAGGTGAAAAAGGGTAGGAGGTACCCAATTAGTAAGGATGAACGATATCTACAATTCGGGAAGAGATATAAGCATTTTGAGTTATCTTCAACAGCAACAAATGTATGTACAACCGACCACACCCATCTCAGTCAGGCCCTATGGGAGCTAACGGATATGGTTTAAGAGAATGACATGATATCATGATCCAGTTGGGGTTAGAGTAACCCAAAATGATGGATGGATTATTTGAGTTAGTTGACATTTCTGAAGGATATTACAAAGGTGCTAATTAACCTTCTTGTGAGACACCCAGATGGTGTACTCTAGAATACAACAACTAGATGTGAATACTAGCATGATAAAAAAAAAATTATTCAGAAGACAGGCACTGGAAGCCTTGAACGGATAAAATATTACCTTAGTTTGGCTCCCATACCTAGTAGAGAAAGAATGTTAGGCAACCCGAAGAGCCAATGGATGGAGCAAGGGGAGCTAAAAGCAAAAGAATGTCTTGTCTAAAGTTTTCATAATAAAGTGATAGACAGAAAAGTTTGCGGGAAATAAGAGAAGAGTTAATGTGATACATGGATGACAATGGTAGGACAAAAAATGACTGTATTACAGAGTCTATAGTTAAGTCAAGGAAAAGACAAAAGGTGACAGGCCTTGAGACCACAAAAGAGTAGAGGCCATACAGTCATACCCTCATTTCGAGAAATAAGTTCGTGACTCTAACGTGATTACAAGAAGAGCCTAGTTATGGCTAGACAAAGACACAGACGAATCAACAGATCGTGCAAGATAAACATAGTGAACCCTAATGTCATTGTAATACTTGAGAAATATTCAGATAGGAGTCGGGGTAGTTAAAGGTACCGTATGAATGTTACGGGAATAAAAGAGAGTGTTACTGGGAAGACAGTCAAAATACCAGTTCAGAAGCAACCTTTCAAGAACAAGGGCATGTAGGTAAGTAACTATGGATAATTATAGGTCAGGAAGAACATCAAAAGGTCCGTAATAAGCTCACAGATTTACAGTTTCAGTTACTTCATCAACTTACACATAATTCGGTTACCTCCACAAGTTGTATATATATTCAATTACTTCAACAAGCTACACATAGTTCGTTTAACACCACAAATTTGCACATAATTCAACTATTACAATGAGTTGCACATAATTCAGCTGTTTCAAGGATTTGCACATGATCCAACTATTCATAACATCTACAAATGTGGCACAAAGTTGAGAAATCACAATAGCAGAATAATTAGGGGAGTAGGGTTTACTTGCACAAAATTTGACACAAAGGTGTAATTGCTTAGAGATGGCAGTTCTGAAGACCACTACTAAAATTATTCAAACAAATGGGGATATTTCTCTTTCATTTCATTTTCCGCTTCCCACGTGGCTTCTTTGACTTGTTGACTCCGCCATAATACTTTAACCGAAGCGACCTCTTTGTTTCTCAACCAACAAACTTGCCTATCAAGAATAGCAACCGGAACCTCTTCATATGAAAACTCTTCATTAATTTCAATGGTCTCAACCGGCACGATGGAAGATGGAACTCCAATTACCTTCCTCAGCATGGACACATGAAACACCGGGTGCACTAATAACATCTCAAGGGGCAATTCCAACCTATACGCCACCTGCCCTATCCTCTGAGCAATCCTATAAGGCCCGACATACATGGGGCTTAATTTCCCTTTCTTCCCTAACCGCATCACTCCCTTCATGGGAGACAACTTCAAGATTACCCAATCATCTACTTGAAACTCCAAATCTCTTCGACGAGCGTCCGCATAGGATTTCTAACGACTCTGAGCAGCCTTCATACTCTCCTGAATGACTCTAACTTTTTCCATAGCTTGGTGCACAAGATCAAGTCCTAGCAGCTCCGCCTCACCAACCTCGAACCATCCAATCGGCGACCTACACCTTCTTCTGTATAATGCCTCAAATGGGGCCATCTGAATACTAGCATGGAAACTGTTATTGTAAGAAAATTTTATAAGCGGCAAGTGATCATCCCAGCTACCCTTGAAATCTAATACACAAGCCCGTAACATGTCTTCAAGCGTCTGAATAGTCCGATCTGCCTGGCCGTCCGTCTGCGGGTGGAAAGTTGTGCTGAGATTTACCTGCGTACCCAATCCTTGCTGAAATTTCCTCCAAAAGTTAGTTGTGAACTAGGCCCCTAGATCCGAGATAATAGATACTGGAGTGCCATGGAGCCTGACTATTTCTTTGATATACAACTGAGCGTACTGTTCTGCAGTATCGGTGGACTTGACTGGCAAGAAATGCGCCGATCCAATATCACCCAAATTGAGTCGAACCCACGCGGAGTGCGGGGTAACCCTACCACAAAGTCCATACTGATCATTTCCCATTTCCATGTTGGTATTTCCATAAGCTGTTCCAACCCACCGGGCCTCTGATGCTCAGCCTTCACTTGCTGATAATTCGGACAGCTAGCCACAAAGTCCGCCACACCCCTCTTCATACAATTCCACCAATAAATCTCCTTGAGATCGCGATACATTTTCGTAGAACCTGGGTGTACGGAATACCTGGATTTGTGAGCCTCCGCCATAAATCTCTCCCGAATATCATCCACATCCGGAACACATAGCCTCCCTTGGCACCGCAAAACACCGTCATCATTGCCGAGTGAAAATGCTGAAGTCTTGTGATTCAAAATTGCTTCTCTCCACTATGCCAAAGCTAGATCCCTGAATTGCTATCCCTTGACTTCCGCTACAAGCGAAGACTCCGCTCCATTACGCACCACGACATTCCCTTCATCTGAGGCCAAAAGACAGACCCCCAATCTGGCCAACTGATAAACCTCTTGAGCCAAAGGCCTCTGTTATGTTTCCAAATGGGCCAAGATACCCATGGATTTCCGACTAAGAGCGTTGGCTACCACATTCGCCTTCCCTGCATGGTACAAAATATTCATATCATAATCCTGAGCAATTGTAACCACCGCCGCTGCCTTAAGTTCAACTCCTTCTGTTTGAATAAATACTGGAGACTCTTGTGGTCTGTGAACACGTCCACGTGGACCCTATAATGATAATGCCGCCAGATCTTCAATGCAAACACAACAACCGCGAGCTCCAAATCATGCGTCGGGTAATTCTTCCCGTGATTCTTGAGCTGCCTAGAAGGATACGATATTACCTTACCACACTGCATCAATACACACCCCAAACCAACCTTTGTAGCATCACAATATACCACAAACCCTTCTGAACCTTCTGGCAAGGTCAACACTGGCGCCGAAGTCAATCTTGATTTCAATTCTTGAAAACTCTTTTCACAAGCATCGGACCACTGAAACCTAACCGCTTTCTGCGTCAGCTTAGTCAATGGGGAGGCGAGAGTAGAGAATCCCTCCACAAACCTCCGATAATATCCATCTAAACCCAAGAAACTGCGGATCTCCGTCGGGGTGGTTGGCCTAGGACAATCCTTCACTGCTGCTATCTTTTGGAGATCAACCTGATTCCCTTCCCTGGAAATAACATGGCCCAAAAAGGTGACTGATTCTAGCCAAAACTCACATTCTGAGAACTTCGCATACAACTGGTGCTGATGAAGAATCTGCAGAACTGCCCAGAGGTGATTAGCATGATCGTCCTGACTCCGCGAATAGACAAGGATATCGTCGATGAAGACTATTACGAAAGAGTCAAGAAACGACTTGAAAACCCGATTCATAAGATCCATAAAAGTTTTTGGGGCATTGGTTTGCCCAAAAGACATTACCAAGAATTCGAAGTGCCCATAACGAGTCCTAAAGGCGATCTTAGGAATATCCTGCTCCCTGATCTTCAACTGGTGATACCCGGACCGTAAATCAATCTTTGAGAAGAACCTAGCACCTTGCAACTGGTCGAACAAATCATCTATCCGAGGCAATGGGTATTTGTTTTTGATGGTGACCTTGTTGAGCTGCCGATAGTCAATACACATCCGGAGCGATCCATCTTTCTTTCTAACAAAATGAACCGGTGCGCCCCAAGGCAACACACTTGGCCTAATGAAACCCTTTTCTAATAGGTCTTTCAATTACTCCTTTAACTCTCTCAATTATGTCGACGCCATTCTGTACGGTGGAATAGATATTGGCTGCATATCTGACAATACATCTATCCCGAAATCGATCTCTCTATCTAGTGGAATCCCAGGAAGCTCACCCGGAAAAACTTCAAGAAATTCATTCACAACAGGCACAGATTCGGGAGCAGGCACCTCTAAAGTGGTGTTCGCAACCCGGGCCAAATGGTAGATGCACCCTTTCCTGATCATCTTTGAGGCATTAAGATAGGAAATAAACCTACCTCTTGGCACGATATTATTCCCCTCCCACTCGATAACTGGTTCATTAGGAAAATCGAGCCACATAATTCTGGTTCGGCAGTCGAGTTTGGCAAAGCACGAATAGAGCCAATCCATTCCCATGATAACATCAAAATATACCATTCCTAACTCAATACGATCGGTCGTGGTATCTCGACCACACACCGTGACAACACAATTCCTATAGATTCGCGCGGCCGTAATAAAATCACCAACCAGAGTCGACACAGAGAGCGGCTCGTGAAGCTGTTCCATTTTTTTCCAAAAACTTGAAGCAAAAAATGGAGTAACATATGAAAAAGAAGACCCGAGATCAATAGGAGCATAAACATCATGTGATTGAACAGTCACAATACCTGTGACAACATCTGGAGAAGCCTCCGCACTCTGGCGACCACTCAAAGCATAAAACCGACTGGGTCCCCCTCGACCCCGTTCTCCACCCCTAGTTACATCGTGCCCTGCTGGAGCTAGAGGGCCATAGGCTGGGGGCGTGCTGAAGATATAGCAGCTGAAGAACTGGATGGTTGAGCAGTGCCCCTACCCGTGCCCTGACTGGGTGCACGACAGTCTCGCTGAACATGGCCTCTCACTCCGCATCTATAGCATACCGGTATGTCCAAATAACAGGGCTCAAAATGAAACCTCCCACACTTAGGGCATGGGGCCCTCCGTTGCTGCTGGAACCTCCCACCTGAACGACCCTACTGATGGAACCTCCAACTATTTGAACCTGGTCCAAAGCGACCTCCCTACTGATAACTGTGCCCTGATGGAAGTGCACTGGATGAGGACTGAGCATAGGACTGAGATGGACCTGATCACCCTCTCCCAATGGCTGACCTCCCACCTGCAACTGAACTCCTATGGTTTCCCGCTGACTGGGCCCTACTACTACTCTCTCTCTCCATCTTATCTTTAATTTCCGAGCCTTCGTAGCCTGGGCAAATCCACAATATTTCTATAGTTCATATCTGAGTGCAGAGCAGCTGTAGCAGCTTCATTAATAACCAAGGGACCAAGGCCCTGCACGAATCGAAGAACTCTAGCCTCCATAGTAGACACCATATGAACAACATATTTGAACAAACGCACCAACTCTATATGATACTCCCACACACTCCTGTTGCCCGGGTTGAGGACCCCAAAGTCCGCAGCACGGGCTGCCATAATCTCGGCAGGCAAGAAATGATCAATAAAGGCATCTACAAACTCATCCCACCTCGTCGGAGGGCTCCCCTCTCCACGGTAACTCTCCCACATCTCGAACCATGAATATGCCGCTCCCTTCAGATGATAGGAAGCTAACTCAACTCCCTCTGTCTCAGTAGCCCTCATAACCCAGAGGGTCTTGTACATCTCATCAATGAACTCCTGAGGATCAACCTCTGGGTTGGTGCTTGTGAAATCTGCAGGAGCTAATCATAGAAACTGGTTGACTCTAGAACCTGAAGAATCCTCTTGCTCGCTAGAGGACGCAGGGGAGACATTTGATCTTTGGGCCTGGGAGGCCACTTCCTGAGTCAAAAATCTAGATAGCTCCCCTGAGGTCCCTATAAAAAATGCTTGGACCGGAAGCTGGAGCTTGAGGTGGGTAAGGAACATCAGCGGGAGGGATTTCAGCACCCTTCGCTGGAGCAGGGATAGGAATAATCTGGCCTGGAGTGGAGGAGTCAGGCTGATTTATGGCAGGGGAGTCATTCACACCCGCACCATCAACTGGAGAATTTATGACCACTCCTGGGGTGGCATTGGCCTCTAGGCCGAGCCGAGCTCTCTTCTTGGGTGCCATTTATTGAAAATTGGAACAACGCACGAGTTAGAGATAGACAACCTCACCTTTCACCACATTGCACGATATAGAATAGCAATAAAAGGGTACTTTCCTAAATGTCCATGCAACCCCCTAATTATAGATGTGGTCGACAACACACCGATAAGAAGGGCTCTACTAGACACGGCTCCGAGACATCCTAAGACAATTTAACCTTAGGCTCTGATACCAAGTTTGTCACACCCCAAAATCTGAGGGACGAGATCGACGCCTAACCAGATGATTGCTGTCAAGCGGACCTGGATTGCCTTTCTTACCCAACGCCATACCCCGTAGTTACATTATACGTTTTATAAATTAAATAGCAAAATAGAGCCAAGATATGTATTTTCATCATAAGTGCATTTTCGTTCTTTAGAGATTCAACATTCGATAATCCCAAAAAACATGTGCTAAGTACAACATTTCCGATGCGGAACCACGATTCTAATAAATACAACCGCTACCCAAAATACATGCACAACCCACATAGTGTCTACGGAGCCGCTAATAATACTAGGAGTTTACATAGACTTGCCAGCAACAAGGCCCCGACTCTACCTTTAGAGACACAACATATACAAAAGGAGATGGTATAGACTACACACGACCCCGAGAGGAAGTAGGGCTCACCAGAACTGCTGAAGGGATGAAAAGGAGGCACCACTATCGGCGGTCGGAGCTACCTGCTATGGAACCACCTACATCCATATAAAAGATGTAGCGCCCCCGGCAAAAGGGACGTTAGTACCATTGAATTGTACTAGTATGTATGAACAAACTTTACTCTAACTAAAATCAAAGCAATGCACAGATAGAAGGCAGTCAAAGAAACCAAACAGTTATTGCTTAGAGATACAGAGAATCACAAATGAGGTTTTCACAACTTCTTATTTCAATTGTTCTCCTAATGCGGCGTGCAACCCGATCCCACCTTACAATCACATTCCACCCTTATTTCTTCTCATCATTCCACCCTTATTTTTTCTATTGCGACGTGCAACCCGATCCCACCGTACAATCACATTCCACCCTTATTAGTTCTCAACATATCATCCTTACTTCACCTATTGCGGTGCGCAACCCGATCCCACCGTACAATCACATTGATATCTAGAACAACAAATAATTCAATCATAAGGATTTCTATCATCAAGAGTATAAATTCATAACAACCAAACAACCATGTGAAATCAACGGCACAATAACTTTTACCAAACGGTGAGTCATGTATGATATGCCATAATCATTTAGCTTAATTAAATCAATCCACATTTCCTTTCCATCATTTTCTACACAGCCATTAGCACTTTGATACATTTAACAATTGGGTTCGTTATCATTTCGTTCATTTAGTAGCACTTCCTTTCATACCGAGATATTCAAGCGTATAGCAAGTTTTGCACATGATAAAGTAGGTACAAAGAATCACAGTTCACAATCTCACATAGCATGATGACAAGGAAAATAAACTAAGGCATTCAGAGAACAGAACCCTTCATCTAATCATAATAGGACATCTGCTTCAAATACAATCAAACCCGGAATACATATCGAATGCTCGGACACCAACAAGGCGACTCTATAAAGATTAAAGTTAGCCATACATTCTCGAGTCGGAATCTCCCTTTAATAGCTATTCTCAAACCACCGGACCTTCTAACACCTTCAATCTAATTTACAAGATGACATGTTTAGACTTAGAATTAGAAATCATGAACTCATTTATGCATTTTATCAAACACAATGTGATCCCTTAGATTAACTAAATCCTTTTTTGGTGAAAGATTACTCTAACTTGCTTCCCTTTACTAGGTTATGGTAAGTTAATCACATGCATGCAAGGTCTTAACTCTCATTTTCACGAACCACCTAGGTGTCCCATTTTAGCTATATTAAGAGAATTTAAGGAAGAAATGGGGTGAGAACTTTACCTCTTATGGTGAAGAAGACAACGACTAATTGAAGATTTCCAAGCCTGAGTAGAAATGGAGGACCAATTTGGTGAAGAAGATGACTTTCTCTCACTAAACTCACTCTCCTTTCTCTCTATTTTAGGAAAAAAGACGTTAAAAGGAAAGGGGTAGGTGTTTTATTAGGCTGGGGGTCGGGTATAAAAATTAGAAATTAGAAGCCCTGAAGAAGGGAATGCGGTCAGGAATGCGATCGCATTCCTGCTATGCGGTCCGCATTCCTGTCGCATAAATGGCCCTCAACTGGGCCAAAATGGGAAACAGACTTCCCAGGTATGCGACCACTATGCGGTCCACATACCTATTATGTGATCGCATAGTGCGTCGTATAACCTCCTCCGCAAAAATGGAGGTGCAAGAATGTGACAACTATGCGGCCCGCATTGCATAAATGCGATCACATTTTGGGCCGCATAGCCGTCCTCAAAATGGACAGCAATTGTCCAGGTATGCGACCACTATGCGGTTGCATACCTGATCTGCGATCGCATAGTGGACTGCAGATCCGCACAATTCTGGAAAATTTTATCTTTTAAGTCCCGTGGTACTTTTACTTAAAAAAAGTCCATTTTTCTAAATTCCTACAATTATAACAACATGGGGACCTACCCGGGCATCTTATTTAGTTAAGAAATTTTACTGGTCTTTACAGGCATCACCCCCTAACATGGAAACCAAAAAAATTATGAATCTTAAGTCATTAGGAATAGGTGGCAAATGAGAGGTATGTGGTTAAGCCACCCTATAAAGTGGGCCCCGCACCCAAAATACTAAAGAGATCTCTTATTTCATTTTGGTATCTCTACAGTTCAAATAGAGAGCTTCAGTAATGATAGTGTTGCAATAGTAGCATGAGTTACTTCAACAATGCATACAAATATTATATTATGTAATGGCAGCGTGAATTTGCAAACTCCAAGGGAGCACGGTACAAACTTTCTCAAGAATATTATACGGATTTTCCCTACTTCAATCCGCCGTTACGTGATTTGTCGCACTTGACGTATGTTAGAGGGATTGTCAAGAGAATCGACTTAGGTATGTTAATGTTATCCATTCTTTCCTTTTGGCATTATCCATACGATACAATTGAAATATGCAAATGCACAACTTTCATAAATGACTATATTCATAGAAATGCTAGAGATACCCATGATGTTGATTCCCCATGTGTCATATTATTCGATCATCTGTTCACGAGTCTCAGAAAATATGTAAGTTTATAAAGTTTCCTTCATGATATTAATCAGAGGTATAATGGTTTTATCACACTCCGAAAGATTTTATTTACGTATTTATCATGCATTGCATTCATTTATACATGTACATTGACCCATGTCCCGATGGTGTTGTATACGGCTAATATTAGAGAGGCCGATTTTATGTTTATTATGGCATTTCATAGCCATCGCAGAAGGCTCGAGGTACAGCTCGAGGCCCGACCCCGAGTGATCCCTATATTTGATCTCAAGGCAATGCAAATCGATGACTGTCGTGAACAAGCTGCACGTGGGCGAAGTTGACCAAGTCTGCAAGAATAGTACAAGTCTGTACCGTGACATTAAATAACTGTACCAGCTGGATATCTTTGTAATAAATATTTATGTACTATGTTGGGATTCCCCCTCCTATATAAAGGGGACATTTTTTGCTCATATGATATTGAATACAAGAACATTCTCTGCTCTCTAACTCAAACATCCTCTATTATCTCTTTATTGATTTACTATTTACATTTATTGTATTTCACTTATTGTTCTTCATTTATTACTCATCATTGATCATAAATAGCCGCCTTCGAGGCCCATAGAACGGTTAAAATAAATCACATATTTTTAGTACCACACAATCAAATTTAATTGTAATTACCATTTTCGAGGTAACCAAGTGTTATATACACGCATATTTGTATATATATGTATATGGGATATGGGAAAAGGTTACCATATTATATACGCACCACCATCTAATCAGCTGGTATACGTTGATGATATTGCCGATAGTAGCCGGGATGATATGATGGGATGCCCTCAGAGGCTTGATGATGTTATGTATACATATACCTTGCATGGTATAGAATTCATACGCATATGCACGACATTTTAAATATTACATGATTCACAGAGCTATTCATACTTACATGTCGAGTCTTTTACTCCACATTTCTCTCATGTCTATTATTTATTGATTTTCATTCCTTAAAAACTCGGTACATTATTTGTACTGACGTCCTTTTTCCTTGAGGACGCTGCGTTTCATGCCCGCAGGTCCCGATAGACAGTTCGAGATTCATCCAAGCAGGCTATCAGCTCAGCGGAAGATGTTGACATGCTCCATTTGCTCTAGCATTGCTTATTTGGTCAGTATAATTAGGACATGTATTGATTGGTATGGCGGGGCTCAGTCCCGACCTTTATGATACGTATGTACTTTTAGAGGCTTGTAGACAGATTCTGTATATAGATTCTTGATTGGCCTTGTCGGCCTACGTTTTGAGTTTACAAATGATCATGTTGGCCTTATAGGCCCGTATGTCACATGTGTAAGTTTTTATATCAGGCTGGGTCGTCCTATATTGAGTAATCCCCCATGTTCATTTTGGTTAGCCCATGATGATCCGTTTGGCCCATTTGCCAATGAATGTACGATAATAATGATATGTTATGTTGGTACTCGGTTGAGTAAGGTATCAAGTGCCCATTACGGCCCATAGGTTTGGGCCGTGACACATAGCCTCTCGAACATGAGTACGAATTACTACGTATTGATCCGCGAGACTCTAATAAACCGACTTGTGACTCACGACTCATATGAACCTAGAGCTCTGACACCAACTTGTCACGATCCAAACATCCATCCTAACCACGTCGTGACGACACCTCGTCGCTAAAACTAGGTAAGCCTTACAATTCACAAAAATACCAATATCGAAAAACAAAATTGACTTCAAAATTGCAACAGAGACTGAATAAACAAAATGATGCCACTCGGCAGTACTTACACAACTTTCCCAAAACTTTTAATGTCACGAGTCATGAGATATAGAAAAGGAAAGAATATCTCTATACACTAAAGTGTAGTAAAAACAAATACAGAAGAAGTGTTTGACACAGGGAAGAATAGAAGGGGACTCCAAGTTCTAAGGACGTGGCAGTTATACCTTGAAGTCTCCAACAGGTGCCTCGAACTCACAAATACTGCGGGTGATAATGAGCACCTGAATATTCACACAAAACATGTGCAGAAGAGTAGCATGAGTACACCATAATTAGTACCCAGTAAGTGTCGAGCCTAATCTCAGTCGAGTAGAGACGAGGCCAGGTCAAGCTCACTGGTATATAGTAATAAAAACAATAGATTAATAAGTATAATAAGAGACTAAAGTTCAACAAATGAAGACATAATGTAATAGCATAATAGTACACAAAATTAATCGATAGAGGATCTCGCGAGTTACCGTCTCATAGTCCTGAAAGTAAATATGCAGAGAGAACTCCCGAGGTACTGCCTAATAGTCTCAAAAGTAAATATGCAGGGAGAACTCCAAGGGTAGCACCCAGTCTCAAAAGTAAATGTGCAGGGGGATCTCTCGGTTTACCGTCCCGTAGTCCAAAGTAAATACACAACGTAATCAATTTTAGACGATACATACATAAAGGGAATCGTTGTCTAGACTAGGTACAAGTCAGGAAAAGAAGCATGAAAATTGATACACATGCTGATGAGTTCAATTAAGTAGTTAAGGCACATAGATAGTTTATTATAAGCTAACAGGGTAACTACGCATGCTAGTATGTTCAATTGAGGTTAAACATGAAATTACTCGGTGAAACTCAGGCTTTTCGACAAATAGCCAGTCTACTCACTGGTCACCTTGTGTACACCGCGCTCACATGGAAAAATCAGTACCAAATCTTAAGAGGGTTTCCCTTATACAAGGTTAGGCAAGCAACTTACTTGGAACCAAGCTCAATGAATCTATAGTAATACTCTTCCCGTAAATATCCGACTTCGAATGACCGAAATCTAGCCAAAACCAATTACATACCATAAATATAGCTATAAAAACTAATCTAGTCAATGAAATCTAAGCTAAAGCGAGAAATTAGGAAACCGTCCCAAAAAGTCTCTCGGGCCCACGTCTCGAAATCGGGTTAAAGTCACAAAATACAGACACCCATTCACTCACAAGTCTAACCATACAAGAATCACTTGAATCTGTTCTCAGATCCCCTTCCAAAACTCGAAATTATGGCCTATGAAGTTTCTGCCATTTCCCCCCAAATTTCCACCTCAAATCCCCAGTTAGAAGACAAAAATAACGATAAAGTGATGAATTATAGCCCAATCCGAATTAGAACCACTTACCCCAAAAATTTCTTGAAGAAGCCTCGAAAAATTGTCTCCCACCTATAAGGCCCCATAAAACGTTTACCAAAATCCCGGAATTTCATGGTGCCAAGTTAGATTTATGTGTTATAATTGTAGAAATTCTTCAAAGGCCCGGTGGGTTGGCACAAAATATAGAAATTCTGATGTGGAAGTGGGAAATGATCAATATGGATTTTGTGGTAGGGTTACCGCCAACTCCGCGCAAGTTCGACTCAATTTTGGTGATCGTGGATCGACTCACGAAATCAACACACTTCTTACCAGGTTGTATATCAAGGAAATTTCAAGCTCCATGACACTCCAGTCTTAATCATTTTAGTTCGGTGGGGGGGGGGATCAATTCACGGCAAATTTTTGGAGGAAATTTCAGCAAAGGTTTGGTTGGTACTCAAGTGAATCTTAGCAAAACCTTCCTTCCACAGACGAACGGGAAAGCAGAGAGGACTATTCAAATGCTTGAGGACATTTTGCATGCTTGTATTCTTGACTTCAAGGGTAGGTGGGATGGTCATTTTCCTCTCTTAGAATTTGCTTATATCAACAACTTCCATGCCCGTATTCAAATGGCGCCATTCGAGGCATTGTATGGTAGGAGATGTAGATCGCCGATTGGGTGGTTCGAGGTTGGGGAAGCTGAATTCATAGGGCCAGACCGTGTGTATCAGGATATGAAGAAGGTTAAGATCATAAAGGAGTGGTTGAAAATAGCCCAGAGTCGTCAAAAGTCCTATTCGGATGTTCGTCACAGAGACTTGGAATCCAAAGAAGATGACTGGGCATTCTTGAAGGTTTCCCTCATGAAGGGTATTATGTAGTTTGGAAGAAAGGGAAATTGAGTCTGAGGTATTTCGGGTCGTACCAAATCATTTAAAGGGCCGTCCATGTGGAATACAAGCTTGAGCTACCACTCGAGATGTCATTAGTACACCCGGTATTTCATGTGTCTATGCTGAAAAAGGTAGTGAGAAATCCATTGGCTATTGTGTCAGTTGAGACCATTGAGGTTAATGAAGAAGTGTCATATGATGAGATTCAAGTTTCCGTTCTTGATAGGCAAGTCCGAAAGTTGAGAAACAAAGAAATTGCCTCCGCGAAAGTACTATGGCGAAACAAGCAGGTTGCAAAAGCTACGTGGGAAGCCGAGGAATAAATGAAAAATAAGTACCCTCATTTGTTTGAATAGCCATGAAATAGTTTCTATGAAGTTTCTCCCTATAAAACTTTGTTTCACTTGTTCAATTAATGTAAAGGTGTTCTTTTGAGTCGTATATGTTTCTTATGAGGCCACCGTTGGTATTGATGTGAGTTTTGTTATGTCGTTCGCTGGTGCATATATTGTAAGATGTATTTCTGGGGCTCTTTGACATGTGGATATGCCTAGTTACAAAGTAAACTCTGGCAAAAATTTTGGAAAATCTAGCGAGTTAGTTAAATTCGGGGCTTCGAGGACGAATGATGTTAAGTGGGGGAGGATGTAAAGCCCCGTAAATGTTTTACCACAAACCTGGAATTTTGTTGTGAAAAGTTAGATTTATGGGTTAACGCGGTTCAGACTTTTTGGATTGAACATTACGGTACAAAGTTAAAGGAAAATGTTTTGCAGAAGAGTGTTTCTGCGACCCATTATACGGTCGCATAATCACTTTGCGGATCGCATTTTGGCCGAAGAGTGAGGCAATCATTTTGGAAAATTTTGAGGTCACTTTCGCGACAAATTATGCGACCGCATAACCATTTAGCGAGCCACATATTGATCGCATAATCGTCCTTGGTCTTTTGCGAAGGGAGGTTCCACATTGCATTATGTGACCGCAGAACAGGTCTGCGGATCGCATATTGGTCGCAGACTGGGGCAGAAAATTCAAGCACCTAAGAGCCACTTTTGTGGTCATTTTACAGACTTCATAGCCATTATGTTGTCGCATATGGGACTGCAGATCAGTATCGGGGCTACAAATTCTAAATTTTAAACCGGATCCCATGTCGTTAAAACATATGTTATGGTTCATTTTGAGCATTTTTCTGATGCTTTAGAGTGAGAGGGTGATCTCCATCCAATTATTCCTCAATTATTGCATAAAACCTTGAAGATTGTCAAGTGAAGTTCACTGAGTCCTCCCCTTGAAGGTAAGAATCTATGCCCAGCTCATAATCTCGAAATTTCTACTAAAATGGGTAATTATAAAGATAGTTCATGGGGTTGAGGGTTGTTTGTTTTGCATGCATGGGTGGTGAAGGAAATTGTAAAGACCCGTAAAATTTCTTAACTAAGAACGATGCCCGGATAGATCCCCCCTATTGGTATAACTGTAGAAATTCTTAAATCTGACCTTTTTTTGGAAGAGAAAGTAGTACCCCAGGACTTAGAGGATAGAATTTTTCAGGTTTGTGCGGATTTGCCATCCACTATGCGATCGCATATCACGTCTGCGGACCGCACAGTGGTCGCATAGTTGGACAGTTTGCTGTCTATTCTGAGGACAGCTATGCGGCCCATAATGCGATCACATTTCATGAATGCGGGCCACATATTTTTATCTGAGTTTTTGCAGAGGGAGTTATGCGGCACACTATGCGATCACATAACAGGTATGCGGACCGCATAGTTGCCGCATACGTGGGCAGGTTCCTTTTATTTTTGGCCCATTTGATGGCCAATAATGCGGCAGGTCTGCGGACTGCATAACTGGAATGCGATCGCATTCTGGACCGCAAACCCGCATCGGGGCTTCTAATTTTTTAATTTTAAAAACCGACCCCCAGCCTAATATAACACCCTTCCCTACCTTATGATAATAAATAAGAGAGAAGTGAGAGTGGGTTCTAGTTAGAGAGAGTCCCATCTTCACCAATTTGATCCTCCATCACTACTCAGGCCTGGAATTAATCGAGTAGGCCACCATTTTCTTCCCCCCAAGAGGTAAGCTTCTACCCCATTAACCTTAATTTTCAGATTCTTGTTAAAATGAAACATAGGTAGGTTAGTTCATGAAGGTGAGGGTTAAAGGTCTTGCATGCATGTAATCAAATTACCCTAATCTAGTAAAGGGAAGTAGGTTAGAGTAATATTTCACTAAAAAGAGATTATTTAATCTAAAGGAACAACTAGTGTTTGATAAAATGTTCAAGTGAGTTTAAGACATGCTCATACTTCCTAATTCAAAATTCAAAATTGTGCCACATTGTGAATTAGATTGAAGGTTCTAGAAGGTCCGGTGAATTTTGATAGAAATTAAGGAAAAATCCCAACACGAGGTATGTATGTCTAACTCTATTCTTCGTAGGATAAACCCATTTGCGCTCACTTTCTGGGTATGATTCTCTTGGTTGATCCTCTATGGAATTTATGTGCCTTATGTGCCAAATTGGGAAAAATTCTTGCTTCTATGTCGTTCCATGTTACTACCATATCGTTGTGTTATTTGAGTGTATGAATTGTGATCATTATGTTCCCTGTTTTATTATGTGTGTGATCCTCTTATGTGATGGGTGTGGTAGATGTGAAAGATTGGAATGACATGAAATATGAATCAAAGGATTGTAATGAGATGAAATATTAATCAAGAGATTGAATTGATATGAAACATGAACCAAAGTATTGTAATGATATGAAAGATGAGACAAAGAATGGAATGATGTCTGATATGAATCAAAAGATGGAAAATGATAAAAGTGACCTAAAAGATCCATGAATCGATGGGGAATGTCCTAGGGTGAGATGGCCTATCCGATCGGGCCGGGATAGGACTCCATGCCGTACACATGGAGACATGAAATTGTGATATGATGTTGATTTTAGCCTCACTGTTTCAGTTGAGATGGCCTAGCCAGTCGGGTAGGGACCGAACTCCGTCTGAACATGCCACGGTGGTGATATGTGATGTGATGATTGTTCGGGCCTCACCTAGGATGGCTTAGCCGGTCGGGCTGAGATCGGACTTCGTGTGACAATGACACGGTGGTTTAGTAATAATAATAACAAGAGGAACTTAAAATAACATTACCCAAAAGATGGCAAAACGGGATAAGAAACATGGTGACTTTTGATTGTGTGGATTGTTATGTGAAGTCTCTATTTGCATTATTTCCTGTTTATTGCTTATCCTATCTAGAGTAGAGCTTGTTCATATATACTAGTACTATTCAGTGGTACTAACGTCCCTTTTGCCGGGGGCGCTACATATTTTTAAATAGATGTAGGTGGTTCTGTAGCAGGTAGCGCCAATCGCCGATAGTGGTGCTTTCTCCTCCTCCCTTCCAGCAGTTCTGATGAGCCCCACTTCCTTCAGGGGCCATATGTTGATATATATATATATATATATATATATTGTTTCCCCTTTTGTACATGCTTCATTTTGAGGTATCTCCGGGGCCTTGTCGCCGTCATGTCTATGTATATTTCTCCAAACTCTTAGAAGCTCCGTAGACACTATGTGGGTTGTGTATATATATATATATATATATATATATTTGGGTAGTATTGGACTTACTCGTAACCGTGATTCCGTACCTCGAACATTGTACCTTGTATGTATGTTTTGGAAGACCTAATGTTGATAACGGTAAAAGAGAAAAATGGGCTTAATGTTATGAAATTATGTTTTTGATTAGTCTCTTGCTAACTTATGTAATTAATGTATGCTATAAACACGGGGGTGAAACGAGTCGGGTAGGAAAGGTTAAACAAGCTTGCTTGACCGGGTTCACTTGGTTAGGCGCCGGTCCCGTCCCTCGATTTTGGGGCGTGACAGAAATATAGGATGAATGTGAGCCAAAAATGGTAAAGGATGGGGTATGGGTTGATAGAATCTTTCACAAAGGATCTTAAAAACATAATGCACACCTAGTGCTTGATGATGTGCCCAAATGGGCTACAATATTGATCATCCTTCTAATTCTTGAATCAACTTGTGACATTCCTAAAATTGATTAAAGGTGCTAAGGGTTTAAGAATTTATTGTAGAACGCAAGGGCAGCTCTATTGAAATGTGTATGGCTAAAAACCCCTCTTATTAGAATTTAACCCTTGGCGATTCATGAAAAGTCCTAAACTGATCGTGTAAAACTTGTTATTCCAAATGTGCTTGCATTGATAGATATAGGTGCCCTATATGTTCTCGTGCTTTCATCATGTTATCTTAACATTAGAGAATGTGTTAAAGACATAGAATATGTGTTACAAGCGCTGAGACATCAAGTCAAATTCGAATGAAGATTATTATGTCAAATTGTGTGAAAAGCCTCTATGTTCTCCAGAATCTAAATTGCTCCCGTCTGTAAATAAGTTTTGAATGAAATACCTTGTTTCTATTGATGTGATAATAATGTTGAATGTGAAAAAGGGGCAAACTTGAAAAATGTTAAATACGGCCAAGAGCCAAGAACAATTTAATAAATGGGGCCCCTCGTGCCAATGTATCAAAAGATGGGACGGAAATGTGAAGTGAAATGATTGATTGGAAGGATGATGTCTCAATTGAGATGGCCTAGCTGATCGGGCCGTGATCAAACTCCATGTCACACACATGGTGGTAAATGTGCTGGGATTGATGATTGAAAGTGAGGATATGGTTGATGCATCTACGGCCGTTGCCTAGGCCGCCCATACCATTCCTGCGACCATCACTCTGCATATGCAGATGCGTAGATGCGGTTCTCATCTCGCACCTGCGCTCGCAAAATTTCATGACCAAAATCACACCTACGCCCTTCACTCTGCATGTGCGAGTCCGCACCTGCGGAGGGGAGAGCGCATGTGCGAAACACTAGAAACCATAAAACTTCAGAAATTACATAAGTCTAGTTTTCAATACGTTAAGCATCCGAAACTCACCTAAGGTTTCCGGGACCACAACCAAACATACCACTAGTCCTAAATCACCATAAGAACTTAGTCGAGCCCTATAAACACATCGAACAATGCTAAAAAACACAAATCACCCTCCGATTCAAACTTAAAAAGATTATAACTTCAAAATCCGACAACTGATGACGAAACCCATCAAACCATGCTTGATTGACCCCAAATTTTGCACGCAATTCATAATCACCCTTAAAGGCCCACTCTAACTTCAGGAATTGGAATCTAACCCTGGTATCATAATTTCCACTACCCATCAAAATTTCAAAAACTTCGACTTTCGCTATTTCAGTCCTAAATCAGCTACAGACCTCCAAAACACTTCCGGACATGCCTCTAAGTCCAAAAATCACCTAACGGAGCTAACGGAACTGACAGAACTCCATTCCAATGTCGTCTTCACACATTGCTGACTACGGTTCAAATCGTAAAGCTTAAGCTTCAGTTTAGGGACTAAGTGTCCCAAAACACTCTGAAACCACGAACAACACCTCCCAGCAAGACACATAATCATAAAAGGACACGAGGAAAATAGTAGACAGGGGATCGGGGCTATAACTCTCAAAACGACCGACCGGGTCGTTACAACAATGGCCCATTGGTTTGGGTCGTGACAGTCGTAGTCTTTGAGTAACTCAAGCCATCTTCTCTACCTCAGATTCATCTCCTTCTGTTGGAAAATATATTGAAGGCTATTGTGTACGTGAATACATCCACATGGACCCCATACAAATAATGATGCCAAATAATCAATGCAAAACCAACATCACGAGTTCTAAGTCATGTGTTGGATAGTTCTTTTCATGATGTCATGACCCAAACCGATGGGCCATGGCGAGTGCCTGAGTCCAACCTGTCGAACACCATTAAGCATGCATATAAGATAAAAACATGAACAACATTTTCTGAATTACGAGAATAACATGCGTAAAGGAAACCTGTCAAAAAGACATATATACATATACGTGCGGAATACGTATGGCGAGCCGACAAGGATGCTATAGACAACTATATATCATACTATACATACTGTCTACAGACCTTTATTAGAATATACAACAGTATGAGGACGAGACAGGCCCCCCTGATACCCATATATGTGTACAAACATATCGTACAAAAAATCAAAAGCAACTCCGGATAAAATGGAGCTTACCAACTTTCGCTGATCAAGGATTCAATGAAGGGGGACAGTCAACTTGTCTACTTGCACCTGTGCGCATGAAACGCAGACCCTGAGAAATAGGGCGTCAGTACGAATAATGTACTGAGTATGTAAGGCATGAAAATCAGTACATAAAAGACAAAGATAAAACACGGAACAAAGAATTCTACCTGTAAGTCTAAATAATTGTAAATCCTCAAACATTTATAATGTCACTGTATATGGCGAAAATCGAAGAGACCGATTTTACAATTACTAAGCCATTTCGTAGCTTATCCGAATAAGGGGAGGGGTACATCTCAAGGTCCGACCTCGAGTGTCCCTTATGATTGAATTCAAGGCAATGCGGATTGGTGACTAACACAAGCGAGCAACATGTGGGTGAAGGCGGCCAGGTCTGAAACTAAGTACTAGTCCGTACTATGACATTAAATGGTTGTACCATATGCATATCTTTGTAATAAATGTCTATGTACTATGTTGGGATTTCCCCTCCTATATAAAGGGAACCCTTATCCATGTTTGCACACAACATATTCAATACAAGAAACAAGAACATTCTCCGCTCTACAACTCAAACATCCTCTATTGCCTCTTTACCAATTTATTACTTGCATTTATTGTATTTCATTGATTGTCTTTCATTTATTGTCTATCATTGATCGTAAATAGCCTCCTCCGAGGTCCATCGAATATTTATAAATCCATCGATCACGCATTTCTATCCTCGAGCCTCAGCCTCGAGGATCTATCTCGGCTAACTCGGAACCCCCGACTTGAGGCAGTCTGGTTTGCCTAACTTCGTTTTCATATCATTTTATCTTATTTCTCTACTCATACCTAGCATATATTGATTAACAACTAGCATTTAAAAAAATCACATATTTTTAGAACCACATAATGAAATTTAATATAATTACCATTTTTTGAGGTAAACAGTTTGGCGCCCACCGTGGGGCTAAAAATAATAGTGATTGTTTTAGTGTTGGTTCACTGAAAAACACAAGTTATTCTTCACACTTTTTCTTGTCCAAAGAATCTTTGATTCCAGGTCAGAATGTCTAACTCAGTAAACTCACACGAAAACAACGGTGCTGAGGATCATGGAGAGAACGACATAGCCGCTCCGGACGCTGGTGTACCACCACAAAACCATGAGGATGTACAAAACCCAAACTCAGTGGACGTGGGCTCACGCGCGCCCAACACGTCGATATTGTTTCCGACACTAACGTGGATATACGTCGGGAAAAAGAACAGGAGGTTCAGAAAACTCCAGCTCAAAAAGAAAGGCAGGTTAGTCTTCACGTTATTTTTGAAATGTTGCGGGCAAAACAGTTGGCGATTGATCAGCTGCAAAGCCATCAAAAAACTCCCAGCACAGTAGCACCAGGAACGGCTTCTCGAGTCGAATCGACACCATAGAAGTCAAGCAACGACGGATCGACGACCGACCCTGCCATTATGAAAATGCTCGAAGACCTCACAAAGACAATAGAGTCAGGGGAAAATAAAATAGAAGCAAACGACAAAAGGTGGAAACCTACAACACGAGGGTCGACCAGATCCCCGACGCACCCCCTGTCGTAAAAGGTGTAGATTCAAACAAGTTCATACAAAGGCCGTTCCCATCAAGTGCGGCCCCGAAGCCCATCCTGAAGAAATTCATAATGCCCGATCTCCCGAAATACAAAGGGACCTTTGACCCCAACGAGCATATCACTGCCTACACTTGTTCCGTGAAGGGGAACAATTTAAAGGAGGGCGAGATTGAATCCGTCCTACTGAAAAAGTTTGGAGAAACACTGTCAAAGGGGGCCATGATGTGGTATCACAACAAAACCCCCAACTTGACAGACTTGTCTGCCATGCTGGCAGACTCTTTCATAAAGGCGCATGCGGGCAGCATCAAGGTCGCGACTAAGAAATCCGATGTCTTCAAAATCAAACAGAGAGAGAGAGAGTGAAATTCTGCGAGAATTCGTGTCTCGCTTCCAAATGAAGCGAATGGAGTTACCCCCGGTCTCCGATTAAGGGGCAGTACAGGGCTTCACCCAAGGCTTGAATGAGCGGAGCTCGATAGCTTGGAAACAACTGAAGCAGAACTTGGTTGAATATCCTGTCGTCACCTGGGCGAACGTCCACAACCGTTACCAGTCGAAGATTAGGGTCGAAGACGACCAACTAGGGGCCCCATCGAGCTCGGTATATCCTAACATGATCTTGGAAAAGGAACCAAGGCCAAACAAGGAAAGGTATTGGTCATACACTAAAGACCGAATAAACGCCCCGAGGCGCAACATACCTCGAAATTACCGAAGGATAGATCGGGGAGAGAATCCTCGGGGACTCACAAATCGAGCTGATTTCACACACATGCAGGACAGGTGGAAGTACCCCGATTATCAGAGTACAAATTCAACACTGACGTTTCACATATCGTGGCAGCCATAGATAAAATCAAAGATACTAGATGGCCGAAACCCATAATATCAGACCCATCACAAAGGTACCATAACCTGGTGTGTGAATTACATGGCTCGCACGATCATAAGAGGGAGGATTGCAGACAACTCCGAGAGAAAGTATCATGACTACTTAGCAAGGGGCACCTCATAGAGTTCCTCAGTGACCGGACTAAAAACTAAGTCCGAGAAAAAGAGGCGAATAGGAACAACGTAGCAGAAGAGCAACAACATGTAATTCACATGATCATGGGCGGGATCGACACCCCACAGGAGCCCGTCCTCGGATGAACAACAATATTCGTAACCAGGGAGAAGCGAACTGGAGGTTACATACTCGAGGATGCCCTCACATTCAGCGACAAGAATCTCGAGATCCTATCTCAACCTCACAACGACACACTGGTAATTTATTTTCTTGTAAATATGTTTCAAATTAAATGTGTACTCGTGGATCCAGGTAGCTCGGCCAACATAATCAGGTCGAGGGTGGTGGAGCAGCTCAGACTGCTCGACCAAATCGTACACGCCTCTCGAGTACTCAACGGATTCAACATGGCCAGCGAAACAACAAAAGGGGAAATCGTCCTCCTAGTCATTATGGCCGGAACAACTCAAAACGTCGAGTTTCACGTCATCGACGGAGACATGAGATATAATGCCCTGCTCGGGAGGCCATGTATACACTGCATGGGAGCGGTACCATCGAACCTCCATCAAATGATCAAATTTCCAACTAAGGAGGGAATAAAAATGATATACAGGGAGCAACATACAGCACGAGAGATGTTCGTGGTATATGATGTTGTACCAACATCGACACTTTCTATGTCTAAAGAAATGAAGGACAAGCAAACAATTAAATAGCAGTCACGAGCTATTCCGTCGGCTGCACCCTAAGCTTTGAGTTAAGGACCGTACCGCATCCTTAGAACAAGCAGGAACATGTGCCATCGAGTTAGAAACACCATCATTGCTAAGGTGCGACTTCTCCCCTTTTTCATTCACATTTTTTACTGACCGATATGCAGGTTTCAGATAAAAGGAAATTGAAGCACCCTCCAGTTCGAAGACCTTAGGTTTTAAAGCACGCGTTGCACTTTTTTCCTTCGGTCAAATTTTATCCCAAAAAGGGTTTTGCCGGTAAAGTTTTTAACAAGGCACAATCTATGTGCTACCTAAGGAGAACCTACACAAGTATTCAAGGCTTCTATCCAATCAACCTCGAATAATGGGGGCATCCCCCCGGGAGGTCACCTCCTCGGAAAAACCAAAATAAGCCAAAAAAGGTTTCGATAGGAAAATTATGTATCGGGCCAAACGTTCAGATGAACCGAGTCCGCATAGAATAGTCGTACCCTCAACGGCGAAAACTTTTATACTCGTATCAAATAATCAAAGAAGTATCTTTTGCCACCAAGACACCTTGCGGTTCAAAGAAGTCGTCATTATCTCAGGAAAGGACCCAAGGCCGAAAAACCCTCGATATCTCGGGGACTGTAGCCGATCTCCACCCCACCAAGTTATCAAATATCGAGGCAATAAGATCCAAAGCGGGCCACCTCGGGCATAAGCAAATTTGTAAGTCCTACGGACATAATCTAGACTGTAAGTCTTACGGGCATGAGAAAAACAACAAGTCCTACGGGCATAACCGAAACTGTAAGTCCTACGGGCATGATCAAAACTGTAAGACCTCAAGTAAGGCATGCCCACATCACAGACCTTGTAAAACGCACAATTCCGATTGTAAAGCCAAGGCTATATATTCGAACTTGTAATACCCCTGAAAAGGCGTACCCTCAAATATAGACGCCGAGGATATCTCATTAGGGACTAAAAGGCTCCAGCCAAACACAACGACTACGGTAACAAGGCTCCGGGCAAACTAACGCGATTCGGGGACGCCCGATCATCACCACAAGATTAGATCCTCCGAAAATATTTTGTAAATAACCGGTTAATACATGCTACCCTCGGCACAAGTAAAAGAGCTTTGATCATTTTCATGTCAGCTCCAAACAATGAAAAGGCTCGAAACAATTCATCCATAGGCCAAAACCTTCCGAGGTGCTCATTTATCGTCACATAACAACTCGTAATCAAGGTTTTTTTTGGACCGTCGAAGAGTCGGACGGACACAAAAATTCTAAATAAATCTTTGGCGAGGTGATTATATAGCCATACCAAAGGTCATATCGACCTAGCGCGTAAGAGCCTTGGCGCCAACTTACAAAGCCTCAGAGCTAATTCTAAAAAACCTAAGGGTAGATGAGCTCGAGACGTAACCTGACTCGAGGACCGAGCCTAGAATGATTAACTTAAATGCCTAAGGGCGAATGCACTAGAGCCTACGGGCCAATATTGAAAACCTTACGAGCCAACCCAAAAATGCCTAAGGGCAAGGGCATAAGAGCCTACGGGCCATACTAGCAAGCCTTAGGGCCAGTCTAAAATCCTAAGGATTTTTTTTATTTTCTTTTCTCGAAGACCGATTCATTTGGATAGCCGCTGAAAAACACCAAAATTGGGAAGACGAAAAAGATAAACACAAGCAGATTGAAAAAGTCGAAAGGCTTTTCATATGTATGTATTGACACATTCACAATGCCCCCGTAGGGAGACTCATGCAAAGACAAAAAAAAGGAAAACACTAGCCTATCCTCGGGACCAGTACCTTTGAGAATCCTCAAATATCAACGTCGATACCAGGAGAAAGGAAAAACTTGGCATTGATCTCATCCGCCTTGGCCAGATTTATCTCCTCCAAGAGATCGAAGCCCCTAGCATGTTTCTCCTCAAGGGTTTCCCTCCGAGATTCACACCGGGCATACTCCTTGCTTCTCCTTTCTCTATTAAAATCCCCTCTCAGCTCAGCCCGGGCATCGGCAGCATCTCTCAAACAAACGACCACTTTCTTGTCAGCCTTTGTTCGATCCTCTTCAGCTTCGACCGAGGCATCAATAACTTCGGCTTTTATTCGCAAAAGTTCGGCCTCGAGCCTTTCAATCTTGCTCGCTTGCACCTAGTTGTCTTCACAAGAATTCCGTAAGTGCACTTCGAGGACAGAAGCTTTTTCCAGAGCATTCTTTTTGGCCGCAACTTAGGCGTCCATCTGATCCCTAAGCCCATTGCACTCGTGCTCAACTTGACCAATTTTCCCCCAAAGGCGTTCAAGGTCCTCTCTCTTCCTCTGCATCTGAAACACCAGAATATTAGTCTCCAAAGATAGGACAAGAAGTATGCATGCCATCGAAAGGAACGTTACCTGTCCCTTGAGATGGCCTTCATAATGGCTTCGACTCACCTCGTCCCGAAGGTGTATTGATTCCTTTGCTCCCTTGTCACAAAGAAGCATAAGGGATCTCTCCCCATCCAAAGCTTTTCGCAGTTCCGATTTGTGCTTATCAAATGCCTATGAAAAACAAAATTCAGTTAGAAAATGAAAATACAAAGTCGAAAGATCAAAGGATCACCGAACCTCACCACAGAGAAAAACCACTGAGCCTCCTCAAAGGTTGAGCGAGCATATCTTGGCCTGACTTCTTTTGTCCTGGTCAAACCATCTTGAGAGGGGACGTGATCGCTGGAGACTTCACTCCCATCGGGTGGCCCTTGGCCCCGAACTCCCCTCGAAGTACCTTCAACAAAAGGAGAAACTGGCGGTAGAAGACCTTATCCCCTCGAAGTACCTTCGGTCGGGGAAGAAGGTGATGGCCAAAAAGGAATTTCTCTCCCAAGGATGGAGATATCGGTTATGATAGCCTCAGCTTCGTCGCCTTTACACCTCTGGGCAGGTCTTGCATAGCGGCGAGCTTCCTCGCATGCCGAAGGCCCCTTCTGCTTATTATAATTTTTTTGTCCCGAGGCCGACGGCTCCCCTCCCCCTTCAAGGGAACACGACTTCACACCGGGAATCTCTCCAACACCTGCTGAAAGGAAGTTGTTAAAAAAGGACGCTTGCTCCTCAAATGAAAGATCCCACTGACGCTCACCATGGAGTTTGAGAGGGACATTAGGAATTCTACAGGGATGATGTTGGTTGTTCGCACTCAGACATATTGACTCATCCATCCTCGGTCCTAACTTTCCTCGCCCCAGGCAACGGAAGACCGGGAGGTCCGACGCTGTAAAGTGACTAGGCCTCTGCAGTGCAGAGGTCGGTACAACCTAATGATATGTTTAAGGGTAAACTCAAGCCCGGCCTTTTCCACAAAGAATCTTATCATTAATACAATCCTCCAAAATGACAGATGATCCTGTGCCAGGGTGAACCGATGTCTCTTACAAAACTCGATCACGACCCTATCGAGAGGGCCCAACATAAAGGGAAACATGTATATGTTTAAAAATCCCTTTACATGAGCCGTGATGTTCTCACCCAGAGAAGGTACCAGCAGTACCACCATCTCCCCCATCCGCAATCTCTCCTCACCGCTTCGAGGTGCTCCCCTCTTATGGTGGGATGGACCTCAATGCACGCCCCTGATGGCCCTGAACACCGGGGCTCTCTAATGATATATCTCCCCCCAAGATAGTGCCTCCCGGGGCCATCCCACTAGAAGTCTGCGGTGTACCACTGAACGAGCGGGGAACAGAGGTAAAACCTTCCCCTTGCCGACGAGCGGACTTGGATATAGCGGCCATAACAATAAAGAAACAAGAAAATGGGAAGTGAAAGCTTGGATGAAAGTTTTGGATCTCCACAAAGGGAAAAGAGGCTGATGTGAGAAAAAAAGATTCTACAAAGGAAGCAATTACTCAAAGCAGCAAAGCCTTCAAATGACGGAAGAAAATGTATTTATAGGGTAAGTAGGGATTGTTCGCCTACTTTGATGGCCAATTAATTTTGGCCTGGCCATTACCCCTTTTTTGCGAATTGAACCAACATGACCGCATCAATCACTTCGCATCAATAACTTCGCATGAACAGCGCTGTCCAAGGGATCGAAGCCATTTTGACCTCGAGACAGTACCCTGTCTCGAGGGCCTCCGCTATTATTGTGATCTATGAGGGGCCACCTATGCCAATTTAATCTCAAGATGGTGCCCGATCTTAGGGATATATACTACCTCAACTATAGGTTCTTGAGAGCCGCTGATATTAATATAGATTCGAGACAGTTCCCGGACTCGAGGAACTTCTTCACTACTTATACGATTTTCTAAAAAGAGCTATTTTTCCTATCTCGGGACGGTACCCAATCCCGGGGCCTCCACCGCTGCAAGTGTATGCTCTTAAAAAAGCTATCAAAAAATCCGCATATGAATGTAGTCCGGGATGGTACCCTATCTCGAGGTCTTTATTATTCTATGAGTAGCCCCTAAAAATCCAACTTTGCGATTCCAAAAGATCATTTGAGCACTAAAAAAAAGGGTTTGAAGCAAAAACGTCTCTTGGCATTCCCAAAAAATGTATATTTACAAGAATGTCTTTACATAGCTTCC
This sequence comes from Nicotiana undulata, assembly GCA_005239495.1. NCBI lineage: Eukaryota > Viridiplantae > Streptophyta > Magnoliopsida > Solanales > Solanaceae > Nicotiana > Nicotiana undulata. The sequence goes on along the minus strand of ML290371.1, from coordinate 122,507 downwards.
CCGGGAGCCCGAATACAGAAGAAAAAGAAGAAAAGAGGCGAAATCTATGGGTGGATTCATTCCTTACCCTCACAAATATCTGAATCACTGTCGGGGCCGCTACCAGAGCTTTCGCCAGAAGAAGATGTGAGCGCCGATGCTTCTTCCAAAGCCCTATCATTCTCGACCTCAGCAGAAAGGTCGGTGCCCTTGGCGATCGCCTCTTCGAATGCCTTCCTCATAGCTTGGGAAGGATCACATTCAACAGCCCGAGTCAGCTTCAGCTCGGCCTTGTCAAATATCTCCTTGGCCCGATTTTTGGCGGCGACAACATCCTTCTTATATGAAGCTACGTGCTCATCAACCTCAGACTTGGCCGCTTATAGAGATGCGACCTCATCCTTGGAATTCCAAAGAAGGTCTTGGGTCGAGATCAGCTTTCCCTGCAAGAAGTCCCTCTCCGAGGCTACGACCCCGATCTGCTCCTTCAGTTCAAGATTCTCCCTATCCCTGATTATGGCCTCTTCCCGAAGTTTCTCCGCCAGAGCATCCTTTTGCTCAATCTACAAAAACGAGTCAAGTTAGCAGGTGTCGACCTATGGAAGCAAGAGAATAAACTTCAAGATGTCGTGTTACCTGCCCGGTGAAGTTGATCCTTTCTTGGTGAGCTCTCTCCAAACTTGCCAGAAGCACATTTAACTCCTTGCCCTTTCGGACAGAGGAAGCCTTCAATTCTTTATGTTCCGAGGATAGCATCTCAAGTTCCTCCTCATGGAAAATAAGTTCAATGTTTAGCTTGGAAAAAGCTTGGCCATACAACTTCTTGGTTTGCAACACAAAGGAAGAAGATTAAGCGTTGAGGAATGAAAACTTGGAATTACAGACAGTATGCAAGAAAAGTCACCTATTCGTAATGCCTGTCGGCCCTCTCAAAAACGGCGGAGGCGTTGAGATCGGTCTCTTTCATCGATACCGTCAAATAAATCCCTGAACGTGTCATCCCCCCCCCCCCCCCCCCCCCGAGAGATGTCCGCATCAGTAGCGCCCCTCTCCTGGGCGTCTCTTATCTATACTGATGAAAAGGAAGGGCCCAAATTGGAGCCACCAGCAACATCGATGCCAAGATCTCCGAGCTTGTCAAAATGGACTGTACCATGTCCTGCGAAAGACTCGGGGAATGCGTCCAAGCCTTCTTTGAATGTCCCCTCCGTGCAAGTTGGTCCCACACCAGCCATATCAGACTTATCAGTCTGATGTTGAGCAGTCTTTGGAACGTCCACTTTCTGCCGTACCCGTTTGGTAAATGGGAAGTCATCTTCATCGTCATCTTCATTTTTAGCACGAAGGCTTGCGATAGCAACCAAAGCCAAGCCCGTGGCATCGGTCTTAGACTTCGGGGCCTTGGGTTTCATTGCATTAGTAGACCCACCGATGTCTCTTTCTTCATTTTCTTTCCCTCGGCAGGTTCCGAAGTTCCTTCTTCGCCTGGAGGGGGCGGCCACATCAATAGAGTGTCCCCGAGACCTGCATACACAGGATATATCTGGCATTCCGCCGCAAAGAAAGTTTATAGGAGAAGAGAACTCACCATGGTGCTTAGCGTGCCACCTGGTCTTGGCTAAATCATGCCAAGAGCGTTTGCTGTATGGAAAGGAAGAGTCTATTTGCTTGATCCACCCCGAGAGGTCCTGGATCCAGCTGGGGAACCAGACAGCATCTGCATAGTCGGAAGAAATCCAGTTAGAAGGAGAAGAAGGGCGAGTAAAAAATGTTCGATGTAATGGTGCTTACGTTCCATATTCCATTCCTTCGGGAATGACATCTATCGACATGGATGATGTTCGAGGTTCTAATTCTAACGAACCGGCTCATCCACCCCTGTTCCTTGTCCTTGTCAATTCTTGTGAAGAATGTATTCGCATACCGATGTTGAAGCTTAATTAAACCCCCTCAAAATAGACGGGGAATGTATAATCTTATTATGTGGTCGGGAGTGAAGTCCTTCCCTTCGATCCGGTCGAAGAAATAACGAAGCATATACACTAACCTCCAGAACGAAGGGTAGATTAGACTGAGCGTCACCCGGTACCGGAGGCAGAAATCTAGAATCACTGGGTCTATCTGTAGAGATAAAGAGTCCACAGGACCCAGGGTGAAGGGGTATGTGTACAGGCTGAGAAAGCCCGCTTTGTAAGTCACTATGTTTTCCTCAACGTTGGGGATCTATATTTGGACCTCCTCCCCCCAGTGGCAGTCTCCCATTACCTTTTCCTCTTCATATGTTATGCTAATGTATCTAGACATGGGCTCGCATCGGCCCGATATGTTAGGAGGTCTGTCGATGGTAAAATCAGAGATTGTTTCAAAATCGCCAGGGGTGCACTGTTCGATGCTCGATGGTTTCTTTGCTTTTCCCTTGGACGGGCGTACAAGGGAAGAGGTGCCTTCCTTTTGAGGCACCGTCTTAGTGGTTGTGGCCATAACCGTACCGAAGTTTTTGAGAAAAAAGATGAAGAAGTAGGCTCAGAAGGAATGTGAACGCAAAAGAGGCGGGAAGACGACTCTAATAACTTGAAGGTAGTTGTAAAAGTATGGATGGCGTGCAAGTGTTGTAAATATAGAGATCATGCATGCAACGCTTGAGGAGCGGGAGAATCGAATCGTCAGCGGATCGTGGGTCTCTCGATGATCGTGCCGACAGTGACCCCTGCACAGCTTTAGAAGAAGGCCATTTAATGATATGGCGAGCTGACATCATGGAAGCGATATCGAAGAAGTAAGCATTCTAGATCGTTTCTTATCATTCCACTCTAAGAAGTGCGGGGACTATCTGTATACGGCTAAAATAAGAGAGACCGATTTTACGATTACTATGTCATTTTGTAGCTTATCTGAATAAGGGGAGGGGTACAGCTCGAGGCCCGACCTCGAGTGTCCCTTATGATCGGCTTCAAGGCAATGCGAATCGGTGACTGACATGAGCGAGCAACACGTGGGTGGAGGCGGCCAGGTCTGTAACTAAGTACAAGTCCGTACTGTGATATTAAATGGTTGTACCAGATTCATATATTTGTAATAAATGTATATGTACTATGTTGAGATTTCCCTCATATATAAAGGGGACCCTTATCGTTTCTTGCACACAACATATTCAATTCAAGGAACAAGAACATTCTCTGCTCTCTAACTCAAAAATCCTCTATTTCCTCTTTACCGATTTATTACTTGCATTTATTGTATTTCATTGATTGTCTTTCATTTATTGTCTATGATTGATCATAAATAGCCTCCTCCGAGGTCCATAGAACTGATATAACTCCATCGATCACACGTTTCTAGCCACAAGCCTCAACCTCGAGGATCTATCTCGGCTAACTCGGAACCCCCGACCTGAGGCAGTCTAGTTTTCCTAACTTTGTTTTCATATCATTTTATCTTATTTATCTACTCATACCTAGCATCTATTGCTTAACAACTAGCATTAAAATAAATCGCATATTTTTTTAATAAGATAATCAAAATTAATTGTAATTACCATTTTTCGAGGTAAACAGTCATGCACGTGCGTATAAATGATGTGTCATGTATATGTATAGGTGTACATAACATCATCAAGCCTCTAAGGGCATCCCATATTTTCATCTTGCCCACTATGGGCAAAATCATAAACATATACCAGCTGATCAAGTGGTGGTGCGTATATACTCCGTGTAACCTTTCCCATATTCCATATACATATAATATACGAATATATAACACCATCTGGTCATTGGTCAATGTATATGTATAAATGAATGAAATGCATAAAAAATATGTTAATAAGATCCATATACCTTTCGGATAAACTTTATCAACTACATATTATTCTAAGACCCATGTGTCACGCCCCAAAACCAGGGAGCATGACCGGCGCTCAACTGAGTAAACCCGACAGAGCAAGTCTGTTAGGTTTCATTCTACCCAAACTAATTTATGAATAATTAAGAGATAAATTCTATCAATCATACTTTATAATATTTTCATAAACTTCCATTTTTGTTTTCATTTGATGTTTCAACCATAATATCAAGAATATTACAATTAATAGATACGGAAAAAAGGTTCTGCCAAATACAACATTTCTAGTTCAAATTTTTAATAACCGACACCACCCACAATCTCTCTACGGAGCCTCTAAAGATGGAAAAGCCAAAGTGACCCTGCCGGTGACAAGGCCCTGATTATACTTCAAAGCGTAACGACATAAGCAAAAGAATTGTGAAATATTCTATACATAACCCCAGAAAGAAATGGGGCTCACCAAGACTGCGGCGGAGAGAAAGAGAAGGCACCGCTACCGACGATCAGCGCTACCAGCTAGGCTCTTCCTAAATCAACTACTAACTACTCGTTGGCCCATTCTCATATCAATACTCCGTGTAATATTTCTTGGGTTATTTCCTTTGTCTTTACTCACCTCTCGCACTATCTCCTTATTTATCATTGACATCCCAGGCAAGAACCCTTACTTCATTTCCTTGACGTTGTGCTTGCATAACATTCTAGAATCATAGCATATCTCTAGGATTTGAATAAGTGAAATCTCATTCCTTTCTAATTTTATCACATTCTTCCTTTACCATTCCATAATTACTAGAAACACTTAATTCTCACTTAATGCCACATCACTCATTATTCCCCCTTTTAGGGGAGAACTAAGATTTAGAGCTACGACGATCTACCTATAGATATTTTACCTCTTCATCCTTAGCGTCTTTTCATTGATGGCCCTTAGTAATCCTTCTGTACCAAGGATAACAAAATTCCTTACTCACAAGGGTGACACTTGGTGTAGCCGATACACATAGCCCCTTAAGCTTAAATTTACTCACATTGCTTGATTTAGCGAAGCGTCTTCGTGAATGACCTTTAAAGGTTTCTGTCATCCATTCTATTATCGCCGGAACGCAATCTGAAATTCTCATGATGCCAACTATTATCACGTCACTCAATCCCTAATTCATGTTTAGTTTACCTTGTTCACTAGTCCATATTGATTTGTATTACGCTAGGTCTAACTATTCCTTCTGGTAATCTTTCTAGAGTCACAAATGTATTCTCGAAATGAGGATATGACTTTATGGCCTATACTCTTTTGTTGTCTCAAAGACTGTCACCTCTCGTCTTTTCCTTCCCATGACTATAGACTGTGTAATATCGTCATTTATTATTTCATTGATCTACCGTTGTCATCCATGTAGCACATCTTACTCATAATGATTTATTATCTCTATTCTTATTTCCCTACTAATATTTATGTCTATCACTTTATTCTGAAAACTTCAACGAGACATTCTTTTGCTTTTAGCTTCCCTTGCTCCATCCATTGGCTCTTCGGGTTACCTAACATTCTATCTCTCTACTAAGGAACCACAGTAAGATAATATTTATCACGTCCAGGCTTCTAGTGCCTAATTTGTAGTACTCATATCTAGCTCTACTATTTTCGAGTGCACCATCTGGTGTTTGACAAGGAGATCCATTACCACATTTGGACTAGCCTTCGGAAATGTTAGCTGACACAAATAATCCATACACCATTTTGGGTTACTCTAGCCACAACCGGATCCTTATATCCCGTCATTCTCTTAAACCATATATGTTAGTTCCCATAGGGCATAACTAAGATTGGTGTGGCCGATTGTACATACATCTGGTATTGTTGAAGGTAACCAAAAATTCCTATATTTCTCTGCCTGAATTGTGAATACTGATAATCTTCATTAACTAGGCGCCTCGTACCCTTCTTCACCTTGATTCTTTTACTTGTTGAAACTTGTACCTTCTGATTCTCTCGTTTTTTACCATATAGGTGGATAAATATACATGCCTTAAGTATCCTTATCAAGAAGCTTACACATTTTAGTATACGCATGATCTGCTGAAGATATCATATTTACTTATCATAAGCATGATGCAAAATCGAGTTCCTCTAACTCAACTCCTCCAAAGCTATATCTCTTACCAACCGTCTTTCTTGACGTAGGTATCGTTGTATTACGAATAAGATAGAGTTTAGGAAATTGAGTTGTTACAACTGAGCTCTACCACACGATTTAGAGTAAGAAGAAAGAATGATAATCCTAAATTCTCTGTAGCCTCGTGCTTATAAGTGTGGTGCACAACACACCCATAAATAAGACTCTACTAGACACGGCTTGTAGACTTCCTAAGACAGAACTACTCTGATACCACTTTTTGTCATGACCCAAACCGATGGGTCGCAACTGGAACCTAGTACCTTACTCAATCGGGTACCAACGTAACGTATATTTCATATCATACTATCATAGGTAAGTGAGCAACAAAGGATGTCGTGAGATAAGTAGAATAAAACTTGAGGAAATACTCGACATGAGACGACTCAAGCATCTAAGAATATATAATATCATAAAGGTCGGGACAGGGCCCCTCCATACCAATCGTTACATATACTAATCATACTGACCAAAGAAGCAACTATGGAGTAAATGGAACGCACCAACACCTTATTCTAAGCTGATAACCTACTTGGAGGACAGTCAACCTGTCTCTCGGGGCCTACAGACAGAAAACGTAGTGTCCCCAGGAAAAAGGGATGCCAGTACAAATAATGTACGAAGTATGTAAGGAATAAAAATCAGTAAATAATAGACATGAGAGAGACATGGAGTAAAAGACTCAACCTGTAAGTCTGAATAGCTATGTGAATCATTTAATCTTTATAATGTCATGAATATGCTTTAAATGTCGTATCATGCATAGGTATTTGCGTTCATAACATAATCAAGCCTCTGAGGGCATCCCATCATATCATCTCGACAACTGTGGGCAAAATCATCAACGTATACCAGTTGATCACGTGGTGGTGCTTATATAACGCTGTAATATTTTTCCATATCCCATATGCCTATATATATATATATATACATATACATATACACGTGTATATAACGCTATCTGATCATGGGTCAATATACATGTATAAATGAATGCAATGCATGAGAAGCACGTCAATAAAACCTCTCGAAATGTCATAAGAACTTTATGCCTTTGATTAATGTCATGAAATAAACTTTATCAACTTACGTATTTTTAGAGCCATGAATAGACAATAGAATAATATGACATATGGGGAATCACGAACATAGGGACCTCTAGTATTGCTATGAATATAGTCATTTATGGAAGCTCTGCATTTGCTCGTTTCTTTTGTATCGTATGGATCATGCCAAAAGAAAAGAAGAGATAGCCTTAACATACCTAAGTTGATTCTCTTGGCAATCCCTCTAACACACGTCAATTGCGATAAAAAATGTAATGGCAAGATCGAAGTAGAAAAAAATCCATATGATATTCTTGAGAAAGATTGTACCGTGCTCTCTTAGAATTGCAAATCCCGTTGCTATTACGCAGTATAACTTCGTATGAAATTTTGTTTAAGCAAAATCACGTTGCCAATCTATCTCACTTTATGAATTTGATCATAATCTTGTGTATGACTTTTGTTGAAGCTTCATCCGTATTTTAGTTGCAATTATTTCACAAAGTCATAAGCCTTTTCACTTTGTGAATTTAGAATGACCTTCTTAATAACATCTTTCCACCCAAAAATAAGATATGGATGTAAGTAGTGCCACCACCTCCTTAGGCATAAGATTGTTGGCATATTGCTTCCACCACGTGGATTGTTTCCACTCTAACAATTATCCAAAGCTCACTTAAATAATTATCAACAAAATTCAATTTACAAGTTAATTTCCCAATTAAAAATCCATACTAACTCAATTATGCACATAATTAAGAATGATCTCAAATTACTTAAAATACTACTCATTTTAGCGCACCTTATACCCCTCACTATCATGGTTATGTGGTACCTTGTATGGCACTAGTCCATAAATACCGAGTATTACATCTTGGACCGTATTATATCCCTAATTGACAAACTTTGACGAAACTCATTTTATTCAATTCGCTTACCCTCTCACCTTCACGAATTTACTTATCACTTGTTTGAAATAGTGTAATACTTATAATATCAAAATAATCTCATTCCCCATCTTACATCGATTAACTTACGACGAAACTTTAACATTCGTAGATGCGGGATGTAATATCTCATTTTCGAGCAGTGCACTTTCCGATTTTTGTAATTGTCAAGGTATTTAATACCTTATCCTTGTAGGGCTCAAGGTGCAATTCGAGGTTTAACCTCGAGCATCCCTTATGTGCGACTTCGAAGAAAGGCGGGTCTGAAACTAACGAAAGCAAGTGGCTCGAGGGCTGAAGTGACTAGGTCTGTGACAAAGTACAAATCCGTACTCAGACATTAAATAGTTGTATCATTTGCAAATCTTTGTAATAAATTATAGTGTACTATGTTGGGATTTTTCCTCCTATATAAAGGGGACCCTTATTTGTCACGCCCCGAACCGGGGCCTGGACGTAACACGACACTAAGTGCCTGACTTCATGTGACCGAGCGAGCCAACTGGCTGGCTGAATCAACATGTGATATCATAACATACTGAATGCAAAAGAAAAACTAACACATGCTGATATAGTGCAAGTCTAGATGATATAAATCAAAGTGAGAAAATACTAATACAATTCTGAAATATATTTATAGCTAATATGGCTTAATATGAAAAGCTTGTGACTCTGTCAAAATGTTACTCTAGTCTATGAAGCCTCTAATGAAGTACTGAAAATACTGACTGTCTCAAAATACTGAAGGCTGTAAGGTAACGATAATGCCCCGAGAGAACTGGGGATCAACAAATATCTCGTACGAGAATCCTAGCGCTCTGAATCATCAACCTGTAAATCATTACCTGCATCGTGAGATGCAGGCCCTGGGAAAAATGGACGTCAGTACATTTGAATTGTACTGGTATGTAAAGCAACTGAAAGAAAGAATTATAAATGATAAAACTGAAACTAAGCTGATAACTGAAATGATAACTGCTAAATGAAATGATAACTAATAACTGATAACTGAACTGATAGCTGATAACTGAACTGATAACTGATAACTAATAAATGAACTGAACAAAGGAACTAAGGATATGAATACTCCCTCTTCTGAATGATGAACAACCTGTTTATCTTAATATTAAACTGCGGCCTCTAGCCCAATATATATATGTGCACAAACTGAGGCCTCGGGCCCAAGTATACGTATACATAACTGCGACCTTAGGTCCCAAAATACATAAAGCATAAACTGCAGCCTCAGTCCCAAAGATGCATAAAGCATAAACTACGGCCTCAGGCCCAAATACAGGCGTTCAACATTCAGGAACTGAGAATCATACTGAAATACATGATACCAAAATGGTGAATTACACTGAGTTACATAATAATGGAATAGAATAGGACTAGACTGAGACATGTATTCTTGAACTGATTATGAACACTGAAACTTCAGTTGTTTTTGAATTGCTGAGTAAGCTATACTAATACTCAAGGAAATTATACCCAAGTCTATATTGAATACGAACTAGGCTCACAACGTTCATAATGAAAGTCATGAACGAGTTATGAAGCTAGAGAATAGAAGCTCTACAACTATTCAAGGAACTAGGCTAAACTATATTTCTGAGGCAAGTAGTAATGTCGTAAAAAAAACGTAGTGTAGGGAGAATCAATAACATTCCCAAAATAGAGATTTGGCCTCGCATACCTTAATTTCCTGCTCTTGAGAGTCATATAATGTTTGCCAATCCTTTTAACTTTAATCTATATCAATGCAAGTCAAAGGGATTCCATATTAGCAACAATATCCATGTTTTGGTCACTTAGGCATTTTATGAAACAGTTGGTGGCATAAAGCTTAGTAGCCCTTATTAGTGGTGTTTCTATACCCAATAACCCATTCTTTTGCTCCTAGATAAATTCTAGAGTCTCAAATAGTTATAATCTACATTATTCTTTATCGCCCATAAGGTAACACAACACCCTTAACCAATAATCAATAATCAACAACCCAAACCTATAGTCGTTTATGCTTTTCTATCAAACCCATCAATTGATATCTCATGAACTAGAGTCTATAATCATTAATCCAATGCTAGAATCAATTAGAAGGTGAAGACATTACCTTTTTGAAGTTCAATCCCCTTGAATTCGAGTTCTAGGGTTCCTTCTGTCAGCAATGATGTCCAAATCGAATACCTAATGATATGGAGGATTTACCCATGTTAATAAGATGTTGGGGAACTGAAATAAACTTAGAATCACCATTAGAACTTACCTTGGATGATGGAGGGACCTTTAAGGAGTTAGGTTTTTGAGAGTTTTCCTTCCTAAAGCATTATTTTATGTTTTGGGGGTGTGGGGGGCGAAGTAGAGCTTTAACATAACCCCCCACTAGCGCCCCCGCGCACCTGGAGGCCCAACCCGCGCTACTGACCGCGCTAAATGGCCAGAACGAAACCCCATTAGCGCGGTCGCGCTAGTGGGCGCGCATATGGCGTAGTGTTCTGTAAAACGGGCATAACCTTTTTCACAGATGTCCGTTCAGACTCCATAATATTTCGTTGGAACGATATTTTAATGGCCTACGACTTTCATGCTTTGCATTTTCCTGAATTTATTACACATATTTTTCAAACTCTTCTGGAAGACGGATTGTCTACAAACTAAGTCGATTTTGTCAAATCTTATGCACCTCACTTTCCATCTTTATTTTGAAACAACTATTTTCACCCATAATCATCCCGATAGGACTTTATATGTCTAAAATATCAAATTAATACCCATTTAACATATCCACACCTAATCCAAATGTACGGGGTGTTACATTATTATTTCATACAGATACACAATATTCAATACAAGGAACAAGAGCATTCTCTATAGTCTCTCTATTAGCTTATTCACTTACATTTATTGCACTTTATTAACTGTTCTTCATTTATAGCTCATCATTGATCATAAATAGCACATTCAGAAACCTGTAAAGCTGTTAAAGCTTCATCGACCGTCAGACGGTAGCCCCGTGCCTCGATCTCAAGGACCCCCTGAGGCCAGTTCCGAACACCTGATTTGAGGCCTCTCGGCTTGCTTATCTTTGATTCCATATTGCATTTACTCTATATGCTTCAACCACACTTAGCATCAACTTCTTAAAAACTAGCATTAAAATAAATCGCATATTTTTAGAACCACATTGTCGCGCCCCCCCTTTTTTTCCCCGGGCACTCCTTTCAGGGCCCGGTTTGAAAGGGTTTATGACATTGGTTGAGACAACTCATTTCTTTTGGGAAAGGGGTTTGCATTTTTTGAAGAGTCGCCACCTAACGATTTTGACGTGTGTTAGGGAACCTATAAGGGGGGTTCATTTAAAACTACGTTTGATAACCAGAGACAGGGTAAGGGTTATAAATTATCCTAAAGGGAAGGTGTTAGGCACCCCTCAGGATCCACAAGTGTGGTTCCCGGCCAAATAGCTTTGAATTATTGTACAATTAGCAAATAAACAAATATGGCTCAAATAATAGGGGATTTAGGTCTAAGTACACATAGGTTTGGAGACAGTTAATGGAAAAGCTAGATTTTGAAAAGAATTATAATCTAAGCAGGTTTATGGGAGTAAAGGGGTATCCTAGGTTTGTTTGTAAAATGGATCACATCAATGCAATACCCGGTATGACACTCCTCAAAGAGGGGCTACACGTGATATTAGCGCACCGGTCATCATATCCATATCTACCCTTTCCCACCCCGTGAAGGTAATAAAAGCGAGTGTTGGTCTCGACCTCTATTGCATACTGCTACACGTCCCTTCCTATTAGTCCCGGAGGTATTTAGGACTTCTATCCTATAAGGGAGTTCTAGGCAGACCCTCAGGTTTTAAAGGTAAAAATACTAAGGCGACATAAATAAAACAGATAGGACTTCAATTAAAGGGGAGCATGGAAAACAAATAGAAGGCTCATGTACACTCCACAAATAGTACACATAAACAACATGACTCATACACAGTTAAGGTATGGGTTTAAGTTCAGATCCTAAGCATGGTGTCTAAGTGATAAAAGCAGAGTCAGATTTATAACTCAGAGAGGAAGTCCTAATCAGTTTTGCCTACTAGTTTAAACATGCTGACAGTTAAATAACAGTCACAAGAGACAGTTCCAGTTTTTATTATTTAAGTTGATTACCTAAGGCTTGCCTAGGCGTGGGTTAATATACAACAGTTGTTTAGAATTGTTAACAGTTTTAGAGTTTTCATACCTAAGGACATACAGTTCTAAGTGTTGCAGAACGCACAGGGATTAATTACCAGTTGTTAGCATAGGGTGACTATTTTATGTATCCATAATTAGACTAAGTGTAATTAAGCGAGTGCGATCATAGAACATGATATCTAATGCAGAATGATGCATATGCAATTGCTAAAACAATATTTCCAAATGCACACAAAATCACAGCCTTACGCATATTTTAAGAATACACATAGGTGGCAAATGTTGTTTACCTTAGAACAGGTTTTCTAAGTGTGGAACATGGTGGCATCATGACTAACAACTGGCGTTAACACATTTATTTAGAGCAAGCTTTATGAATGTTTTCAGGTCGTGTAAGATGCATATAGGACAGAATCACATTATTATTTTTATGTCATTATTTACCTTAGAGGCAGGATTTCTAAGTGATGATGAGATGCTGAAAACAGTATATATGGATCCTATGTATCATGATATCTAATGCTTGGCATATGTTGTACCTTGGCTGCTATTGCGCATATAGAAATTAAACCTAGGAGGCATGATTTCTACCCTTTATTACACTACAACATGCATATCACCCTCCCATTTCACTATCCATCCCCAGAGTTGTTTTACAAATAATTATTATAGACCATTAGATATGAATTACATAACTGAAATAGAAAAAAAATAAGAAGTTAACTATAGGGAGCCTACAGTATAGGCCCAGATCTCCATGTCCTCAACGCCACGTATTGTTTCACACCCTTTCTCACAATCCGAGTGTGTCAGAGTTCCCTAAGGACCTCAAGGGATCCCGAGCAGTGCTCACACCTACATTTCATAGCCAAGATAGAGTAAGTGCAGTGTGGAATGGCCAGCCTTAGTGTGTCAAAGTTCAGAGGGAGCTCAGGGGTCCTAAAGCAATGCTCACACAAAGGGGGAAGAACTTAAGAGGTCTAGGAGTAGAGTGAGAGTGCTTGACATAGTGGGAAAACTTTGAGTAGGAAAATAGTTTTGGGAAAGGGATTTAATTGAAATAGTTTTCATAACAAAAATTTTACTGATGAAAACAATTTCAAAGAGCATGAACACCAATGTCAGGACAAAAATAAGTCCAGCATCACATAATGACCAAGAATAGTCCAACAACCACAAGCAGGGGTAATGCGGTTTGAGGGACACATACAGAGCATGTGAGGGTAGGCATGTAGCAGGCAGTACACAATCAGAAGTTCCTAAGGACTCAAGGGATTAGGGATACAGTAGGGTATTAGATTAGACTAACATAACATGACCAAATAATTTAAGACAGTACAGTATACCCTAATCAAACTAATGTACCAAACATAGGCATGAAGATTCACATAGAACATGTATAATGCACATACGGAGATGCTGATTAGGACAAATAGAGCATAACTTAAAATATGAATGGAGTTCAAGATTCTAGTTACATGTTGAACAACAAAATAGTAAGTAAAAGCCCATCAGAAACACAATGAATTGCAACAGTAATAGAAACATGTTGGTTTGAGAACTGAAATTTGAATTAGGACATACCAGTGAAATGAAGAAAGCAGTAACACAAAGCAGGAAATAGAAGTGTCACGACCCGAAATCCCACCTTCAGGTCGTGATGGCGCCTAACGTTGAACCCGCTAGACAAGCCAACATTTTGAATAAATAAACTCATTAACAGTTAGAAAGAATAGGATAACTAAGGCAACTGTGATTAATAATGTGAAAGTTAACTAATTTCAGAACTATATAACAAGCTTCAGAATAAATCCCGTGAATTTAACCCAGAAATGGTGTCACTAACTCACAAACTGTCTATGAGATTACTAAATACAAGGGTCTGAAAAACTAATACATATAACTGTCTTTGAACTACAAAAATAAAACAGAACTGAAAGAGAAGGGAAAAAGGTGACGCCAAGGCCCACGAACGTCTGCGGGTCTACCTTGATGTCTCCTAAATGGACTGAAGGATACTCCCTCCGTCAATGTTCACCGGGTCCGGCTGCGTAATCTGCACAACATAAAAAAGTGTAGGTGTAGCATCAGTACAACAGACCCCATGTACTGAGCAAGTGACGAGCCTAACCTCGGCGAAGTAGTGACGAGGCTAGGACACGACAACAAATAATACCTATGCAGTTCACTAATATAACAGGAAATAAACAAGAAGTACAGTTACGGGGAAGAACATGCTTGGGATAAAGGGGCAACAGTTACCAAAACAGAAAAATAAGATAATAACTAAAATGTAGAAGTAAGACAGGAATTAACATCTCGAAACAAGTAAATAAGCAGCAAAAAGGCACGTCATGTCCCCTCGTGCATAGCCTCACAATCACTCGGCACAGAATGTCCCCTCGTGCATAGCCTCACAATCACTCGGCACAGAATGTCCCCTCATGCATAAATAATAATCACTCGGCACAGAATTTCCCCTCGTGCATATATAATAGTCACTCAACACGGAATGTCCCTTCGTGCATATATAATAATTACTCGGCACAGAATGTTCCCTCGTGCATAGCCTCAGGAACACTCGGCACGGAATGTCCCCTCGTGCATAATGTACACAGAAACAACAATTCAATATAAAGGTTTACAATAAGAAGTTCTAAATGTACAGAAATAACCAACAAAATTCTACCGTCCCGGCAAGGGACTCAGCTATAACCAATCTCTCTTAGAGGCATAATTTCAACAATAAAAATCCTCCACTGAACAATTAATCAATAACTTCCCACGTTATGAAACAACATCAATGTATCACTTCTAAATCACCAATTATTCATAGCACATAGAATATCAAGAACACGGTATAATTCATCACATTTGACTCACAGGCATGCTTGACCACAACATATAGGTACTCGTCACCTCACCTATACGTTGGACATGAATTACACATAGCAAATAAGACTCTATACCTATTCCCTTAAGCTAAGGTTAGGCCAAACACTTACCTCGGCTCCGAAAATGCAAGTCAAGCCTCAATCACAGCCTTTCCTCTCGAATCCAACTCCGAAACGATAATATCTAGACATAATTGACTTATTAACATCAATAATTACTCAATAAACCAATTTCAAGGCCTAATTATACATTTCACATCATTCTTCCAAAAATACCAGAATTCGACCCCAGGCCCGCTTGGTCCAAACACGAGGTTTGGACCAAAACCCAATCACCCATTCCCCCACGAGCCCGAATATAAATTTTGTTTTGAAATCCGACCCCAAAATGAGGTTGAATTCCCAAAAATTCCATAAACCCTAACTCTACCCAAAACCCCTAATTTCTACCTTGATTTCATGATTTTAGCCCTAGATTCTAGTGATTGATGAAGGAAAATGGAAGAAATTAGTGTTAGGATCACTTACCTAATTGGCTCTGGAAGAAAACTCGCTTGGGAATCGCCTATGGGGTCTTGTAGAAGAAGAAGGTGGTGAAAAAGTAGAAATCACGTATGTATATTCTGTTTTTGAATAATTAATAACTGGGCGGATTTTACACTGTGCGTTCGCACCACATGCACCGCGTTCGCACAGGGTTCCCTAAAATACCCTCCGCGATCGTGGGACCCCATCCACGTTCGCACAAGCTTAATACCCCCCAGCCCCCCTGACTCTCCTAACCTTGTGCGTTAGCGACCACCCTGGTGCGTTCGCACAGGAGACCCTGCCCTCTCTCCGCGATCGCGACCTGTATGGTACGATCGCACTAACCAATTTGACCCCAGACCCCACAATTACTCTGTGCGATCGCATGGACTCTAGTGCGTTTGCATAGAGTAACTTTCCAAACACCAGAAAACAGCAAATGCACCAGATTTTTCTAACCGTTTTGCACCCCGACACATATCCGAAACTCACCCGAGCCCTCGGGGCTCAAAACCAATTATACACACGACTTAAAAATCATCCTACGGACTTATTCAAGTAATTAAACCACTGAAATAACATCAAAAACAACGAATTAAACTCAAAAATCTCAATAATTTTCTCAAACTTCAAAAACTATAAAATTTCCCATTTTTGATCCGAAAAACGTCAAACCAAGTCTGTTTCTTACCAAATTTTATAGATAACTCATAATAACCATATTAAACCTGTTCCGGGCTCCGGAACCATAATACGGGCTCGGTAACGTAGTTTTCACATCAAAGTTCATTTTCAAAAGCCTTTATTATTTTTAGAAAATAATTTTCTTAAAATTCATTTCTCGGACTTGGGACTTCGGAATTCGATTTCGGGCATACGCCCAAGTCCCATATTTTCCTACGGACCCTCCGGGATCGTCAAATCACAGGTCCGGGTCCGTTTACTAAGAATAGTGACCAAAGTTAACTTTATCCAATTAATTATCATAAATTCAACTTTTTATCAAATTTCCACATAAAGGCTCTCCGGTTACGCGCCTGGGCTACGCACGCACATCGAGGTGATATTAACTGAGGCTCTTAGGGCCTCGGAACACAATTTTAGTTAAATTTACAGAGGATGACCTTTTGGGTCATCACAATCTCCACCTCTAACACAAACGTTTGTCCTCGAACGGACATAGAAGGTACCTGAATCGGGGAAAAGGTGGGGATATCGCCTCCGCATATCGGACTCGGACTCCCAAGTCGCTGCCTCAATAGGCTGACCTCTCCACTGAACATGAACTAAAGGATAACTCTTCGATCTCAACTGACGAACCTGCCGAGCTAATATGGCTACCGGCTCCTCCTCATAAGTCAAATCCTTGTCCAACTGGACACTGCTGAAGTCAAGTACATGAGATGGGTCCGCAATATACATCCGGAGCATAGATACATGAAACACCGGGTGTACGGCTGATAAACTCGGTGGCAAGGCAAGTCTGTATGCCACCTCTCCTACCTTATCCAAAATCTCAAATGGTCCAACGAACCTAGGGCTCAACTTGCCCTTCTTCCCGAACCTCATCACGCCCTTCTTGGGCCACACTCGAAGAAATACCCGGTCTCCTATCATAAATGCCAAATCTCGAACTCTATGATCCGTATATCTCTTTTGCCTTGACTGAGCTGTACGAAGTCTATCCTGAATAATCTTCACCTTGTCAAAGGCATCCTGGACTAACTCAGAACCCAACAATCTAGCCTCTCCAGGCTCAAACCACCCGACTGGGAACCAACACCGTCTACCATACAACACCTCATACGGAGCCATCTGAATGCATGGCTGGTAGCTATTATTGTAGGCAAACTCAGCTAAAGGAAAGAACTGGTCCCATGAACCACTGAAGTCAATGACACAAGCCCGCAACATATCCTCCTAGATTTGAATAGTACGCTCGGACTGTTCGTCCGTCTGAGGATGAAAATTTTATGCTCAACTCAATCTGTGTGCCAAACTCTCACTGAAATACCCTCCAGAAATGGACAGTAAACTGAGTACCTCGGTCAGATATAATGGATATGGGCACCCCATCCAATCTAACAATCTCTCTCATATAGATCCTTGTCAACTTCTCCGCTGAATACGAAACTGATACCGGAATGAAGTGTGCTGACTTGGTCAGCATATCCACAACCACCCACACCGCATCAAACATCTTCTGGGTTCGGGGGAGCCCAACTACAAAATCCATGGTGATACGCTCCCACTTCCACTCAGGAAGCTGAATCTGCTGCATCAAACCAGCGAGTCTCTGGTGCTCGTACTTAACCTGCTGACAGTTCAAGCACCGAGCTACATAAGCTACAATATCCTTCTTCATCCTTCACCACCAATAATGCTGCCGTAGGTCCTGGTACATCTTCGCGGCGCCCGGATGAATGGAATACCGGGAAGTATGGGCCTCTTGTAGTATAAACTCACCAATACCATCAACATCAGGTACACAAATACGGCCCTGCATCCGCAGAACTCCCTCATCATCGACCGTAACCTGCTTGGCACCTCCATGCCGGACTGTATCTCTAAGAACACATAAATGACGATCATCATACTGTCTTGCCCGAATACGATCATACAATGAAGAACGGGCCACGGTATGGGCCAGAACACCGCCAGTCTCAGAAACCTCCAACCTCACAAATCGGTTGGCTAAAGCCTGAACATCCAAAGCAAGAGGTCGCTCTCCGACTGATAAATAAGCAAGACTACCCATACTGGCTGACTTCCGGCTCAAAGCATCGGCCACCACATTAGCCTTCCCCGAATGATAAAGAATGGTAATGTCATAGTCCTTTAACAACTCTAACCACCTTCTCTGCCTCATGTTCAACTCCTTTTGCTTGAATAGATACTGCAAACTCTTGTGATCCGTGAACACCTCACATGGCACACCATACAAGTAATGCCTCCAGATCTTCAACGCATTAACAATAGCTGCTAACTCCAAATCATGAACGGGATAGTTTTTCTCATGAACCTTCAACTGACGGGAAGCAAAGGCTATGACCTTTCCACCCTGCATAAACACTGCACCAAGCCCAACCATGAAGCGTCACAATACACGGTATACGGTCCTAAACCTGTGGGCAACACTAACACCGGTGTCGTGGTCAAGGCTGTCTTAAGCTTCTGAAAGCTCGCCTCACACTCATCAGACCACCTGAACTAGGCACCCTTCTGTGTCAACCTGGTCATCGGGGCTGCTATAGATGAAAAGACCTCCACAAATCGGCGATAATAACCTGCTAAGACCAAGAAACTCCGAATCTCTGTAGCCGAAGTGGGTCTATGTCAATCTATGACTGCTGAAATCTTCTTGGGATCCAACTGAATACCCTCTGCCGACACAACATGGCCCAGAAATGCCACTGAACCCAACCAAAACTCACACTTAGAAAATTTGGCATACAACTGCCTATCCCTCAGAGTCTGGAGGACGACTCGAAGGTGCTGCTCATGCTCCTCTCGGCTACGGGAGTAAATCAAGATATCATTAATAAACACAATCACAAATAAGTCCAAATAGGGCCTGAACACTCGGTTCATCAACTCCATTAAAGCAGTGGGGGAATTTGTCAACCCAAATGACATCACGAGGAACTCAGAATGCCCATAACAGGTGCGAAAGGCTGTTTTAGGGACATCAGACGCCCTAATCCTCAGCTGATGGTAACCAGATCTCAAGTCTATCTTGGAAAACACTGTAGCACCCTGAAGCTGGTCAAATAGGTCATTAATCCTCGGCAAAGGAAACATATTCTAAATAGTAACCTTATTTAGCTGTTGGTAGTCAATACACATCCTCATTGAGCCATCTTTTTTCTTAACAAACAACACTGGAGCACCCCCAAGGAGAAACACTAGGCCTAATTAAGCCTTTATCCAACAAATCCTTCAAATGCTCCTTTAATTCCTTCAACTCTGGCGGGGCCATACGATACGGCGAAGTAAAAATGGGCTGAGTTCCTGGAACTCACAAACCATGGGCACAGACTCCATAAAAGGAACCTCGGCACTAGAATCACGAACATAGGCCAAATAGGCCAGACAACCCTTCTCGACCATGCGCCAAGCCTTCATATAAGAAATAACTCTACAAGAAGAATGACTAGGAGTCCCTCTGCACTCCAAACGAGGTACTCCTGGTAAGGCTAAGGTCACTGTCTTGGCATGACAGTCCAGAATAGCATGAGAGGGAGATAGCCAATCCATCCCCAATATAACATAAAAGTCAACCATATCCAGAACCAAAAGATCAACCAAAGTCTCCATACCACCAATAACTACTAAGCAAGCACGGCAGAATCGATCTACCACTATAGAATCACCCACCGGGGCAGATACATATACATGAGCACTCAGGGAATCATGGGGCATGCTCAAATAAAGGGAAAAATATGAAGACACATAAGAGAAAGTAGAACCCGGATCGAATAACACCGAAGCATCTCGGCTGCAAACTGAAACCGTACCTATGTAACTTCGTCAGAGGCCTCAGCCTTAGGCCTGGCCGAAATAGCATAGCATCGGGGTAGAGCCCCTCCAACCTGAACATCACTAGCTCGACCTATTGCGTCCTGACCTCTACCTCTCGCGGCCTGTCCTCCACCTCTTTGAGTCTGACCTCCACCTCTAGCACCACAACCACCCCTAGCTGGCTGAGGGGGTGAGGGTGCACTTGATGCGGGGACCATGGAATGGGAACCCTGATACTGAGAGCCACCAAAACCTCGGGGGAAAAACTTGGATATATGCCCTACACCACCGCAAGTGAAGCAAGACCTCGGCTGCTGAGAATATTGACCTGGTGCACTGATGGGAGCTGAAGGTGCAATGCGGGATACCTGGATTGCCGACTGATAAGGCCTAGGAGGATGACCTTTGCCAAAGGAATCTCTGCCTCCAGATGAGGCACCATTGAATCGGCCAAAATGACGAAGTTTCTTGTCAGACCCCTTACCACTGCCCTGTGATAATACCATCTCAATGCGCCTTGCCACATCGGCTGCATCCTGAAAGGAGATATCAATACCTGTCTCTCTAGCCATCTGAAGTCTGATGGGCTGAGCTAGACCCTCAATAAATCTCTGAACCCTCTCTTGATCAGTGGGGTGTATCATAATACCATGCCTGGCTAGATTAATGAACCTGGTCTCGTACTGAGTGACAGACATGGAGCCCTGCTGGAGACGCTAAAACTGCCTCCGAAGATCCTCTCTCTGAGTAGCTGGAAGAAACTTCCCAAGAATAACTCAGAGAACTAAGCCTAAGTTAGAGGTGCAGACCCAGCTGATCTAGTCAAGCATAAATCTCTCCACCAAGTCTTGGCGGTTCCAGAAATACGAAATGTAGCAAAGTCAACTCCATGGGACTCCACTATGCCCATGTTCCGAAAAACCTCATAACAACTCTCCAAATAATCTTAGGGATCCTCTGATGGTGAACTAGTGAAAGTAGTAGGGAATAACTTGGTGAATCTATCCAATCTCCATAGAGCATTTGCTGACATAGCTGCTTCCTCAACTGCCGGTGCCACATAACCCAGCTGAGCTACTCCGGCTGTTTGAGGTGCCGGAGTCTTAAACTGAGGATCTAACTGCTCCGGTGTACAAGTAGCAGGAGTCTGGGTCCCTCCCCCAGCCTGAGAGACGGCTGGTGCAGTCAGAAGAAGACCGGCTTGAGCCACACTCTCCATGAGTCCCACTAAGCAGACTAGAACGTCCTGAAGCACCGGGGTGGCAATGAATCCCTCTGGGACCTGAACTGGTTCAACTAGGACTGTCTGAGTGGGGATCTCCTTTGTAAATTCAACTTGAGGATCCTCCGCTGGGGCTGCTACTCGGGGCTGAGCCCTGCCCCAGCCTCGGCCTCTAGCACGGCCTCAGCCTCGACCCCTCGTAGGAGCTACAACAGGAGTATCGGGCTGTCTATCGGAACTTGGGGAAGCACGCGTCCTCGCCTATTTCTTTCAAGAATTTAATTTTCTTCAAAAGAAGACTGACATGTTTTTCCTGTTTCCTTCCTTTATGATCACTTTAAATTATAAACTTCTGTATTTACTACTTTCATAATGTGAAAATACATGACTACATGCGTTATTCCTTATTGCATAATCATGATTCAACATCATACTCCACTCGTGCAAAAACTAAATCCTATAGCAAAACTTGATGAGTGGTTGCGCCCTTCCTATATTATCACCCCCTAAATTTGGAAAGGCTTATTTGCGGTAAAACTAGTCGATCAACGGTGCAGTCGACGGTTCCGTGCCTTTCCCCCCTTGAGTCGTCCGCTCAAGGGTACCAGTCTGACACCTCATAGAAACCTTATTCCGTTATACTGTTGCATGCATCATGGTCAAACCTAGCCAGGCTAACGTGTTTTCGGCACAACAACCTTTAAGACAGCTTTATCCAAAAAGTCCATCGGGTTTTCCATAATCCCAACGGACGCAATCACATTCTGTGCATTTATTTGGAGAACTAAATGCTTGTATGCAACTCATAAGAATATAAATAGTCGAGTCTGGCGGGGGTAAGTGCCTAACCATTTTGTCTTGCAGAAATATGAGGCACGAAGTTCCTAGACTCGGCATGGTTGCCAACATTCACCCAAAACTTTTAAACTGGTGGGAGGACCTTCACTCCAGTGATAAGACGCTCGTCAAGAAATACTTGGGTAACCTACCATCTCTCCTCGACATTCAACCCAACAAAATATTGATAGAGGCTGCTATCTTATTCTGGGATTGTGAAAGGGTTGTCTTCCATTTTGGGGACATCGAAATGACACCGTTGTTAGAAGAAATAAGAGGACTAGCCGGTTTGATTTGGGAGACTCCTGGGTTGCTGATGCCTAAGAACCGCAAAGGCAAGGGTTTCCTGAAAATGATGGGTTTAAAGAAGAACGCAGAGTTAGGGTGTCTAAAAGAGTCGTATATCCCTTTCGACTTTTTGTATGAAAGATATGGTGACATCAAATCATACCATGACGAATTCACTATCACGTCCTTGGGATACATTCACTGTAGGGTGTTCGTCTTCATGGTTTGCTTCCTGGGTCTGATTGTATTCCCGACAAAGAAAGAAAAATTCCACACTAGGTTGGCTATGGTAACCTCTCTAATGGAGGGAATTGGTGGGCAAACTTTCAGCATCGTTCCTATAATCATTTCAGACATGTATCGAGCCTTAGAACAATGCCAAAGAGGAGAAAAGAATTTCGAGGGCTGCAACTTATTACTACAGCTCTGGATCTTAGAACATGTCCAAAGGGGCCAGTACCGACAACAGTTTCAGCAAAGGGCATGGGATGACCACATCGCTTTCCATCATCCAAAGAGAATGACTTACATCCCTGACATGTTTGCCCAGCCTGAGAATGCCAAAGAGTGGGTTGAGTTCTTTGATAATCTGACTGAAGAGCAAGTCCAATGGATGTTCGAGTGGTTTCCAACAGATGAATTCGTCGTCAGATCTAGGGATGCACCATTCCTGATACTAATTATGTTGAGAGGAATGTATCCTTACGTCTCTCTCCGGGTTATGAGACAAGCAGGCAGAAAGTAGATTATACCAAGGGTCGATAAGTTGAGCCATTTCCGAGCCGACTTTCAAAATGATGATTGTTCTCACAAGTGCCAAACCCAACACATGTGGCACTGTAAGATCATAATGGATAAAGACAAAATTGAGTCGGACAGGTATCATGCAGGTTGTACACCTTTCTACTCGGGGTGGCTAGAAGACAAATGGGATGGCAGGCCAGGGTTCACTCGAGGCCACATGATCATAGATGAAAAAGCTAAAGCTCAAGTCAAGTATAATCAACTGCGCAAGAGTATCCATGAATGCGAAGAAGAACACTGTGAGATACACGAAACTAATAGGAAGTTGATTGAAGAATGGAAAGACATGGCCTTCAACGCCAATAGAAATATGGGGTACCTGGAGCGAGGCATAGTCAAGATGGAGGGTAAATTCATCAAAAGAGTTAAGACTGTCAAAAGGCTGACGGGAACGAAGGTGGGCATCTGGCTAGAGCATATCTACTGCTGCGACTTCGTGAGCTGGGAAACCTATTCGAAGGAATCAAGGATGCCGAGTCTGGGGAAGGTCCTTCTAGGACCAAGTAGATATGATTTCCTTTTCCGCTTTATCGATGTAATAAGGCCCATGTCCATTAGTGATTTTTATTTCCTGCTCGTTTAGTGTCATTTTGGGTTCGTCTATTTTTACATTAATGAGATGAGGCATTTTAGCATCCAAGTTCTCCAAATCAATTTGTCGCTAAGCCTACCTCGGGCACAACGAGGTTCCCCAAATTAGGACGCGCATTATATTAATGCACTATGTGTTTAAATACCGCAACATTTTTCATAATCCTCACCGACTTGGCTACCTTTTGTTTTTACTTTACTTTTTATTTTTTATTTGATTATTCCCCTTACCCAAATGTTGGATCGTGCACTCTGGCATCATCATCCTATCTCACAAGATCCAGGGCCCTCCACCATATCCTCCTCCTAGTCCTCCCAAAGGCAAAAACAAAGTCAAGAAGAAAATGGAAGATTCAGGTAACATCATGAAAGAAAACACGGTTGAGCGGGTACAGGCCATTGATGGCCAAAGTATTCGGGTTCAGAACGAAACTATGTCGCAGCTAGAACAGAAGTTGTTGAAATTTCAAGAAGAGCTTGATCAAGTTCGAAATCTAGCAAACCTTCATTCACCCTTAACATCCCAGACAACATCCAGAATCCTACACCTCCTTAAAACATCCCAAAGCAGCAAAATCATCCCGCAGCTCATCATTACACATCTCCACCAAAGAACCAAACCCTTCCAACACAATTCAATACCTTCCATACTCCTAAGAATAATCCACTACTTATCCTAGAACCACAGAACTCCACAAACAACCATTTCTACACCCATGCACCAGGCCACTAAAACAATCATATCTATGTGGAAACCATACCACACTCTACCCAACCTATTTCATATACACTAGAGTCCGGAGAAAAGGATCTGCTTATCAGGGTCTTGGTTGAGGAACTTAAGAAACTGACCAGCCGGGTTCAAGGCGTTGAGGGAAGCAAAGGAATCGAGGGGCTGAACTATGAAGACCTTAGCATCCAGCCCGATGACGAATTGCCCGATGGGTACAAACCTCATAAGTTAGAAATGTTTGATGGTACAGGTGATCCGAGGGTCCATCTGAGGACCTACTATGACAATTTGGTTGGAGTGGGGAAAGACAAAAAGATTCGCATGAAGCTGTTCATGAGGAGCTTGATAGGAGATGCACTGTCTTGGTACATCAGCCAAGACCCCACGAAATGGTCGAATGGGTAAGCATGGCATCCGACTTCATGAATAGGTTCAGGTTTAATTCAGAGAATGCACCAGATGTGTTCTACATCTAGAATCTTAAGAAGAAGCCCACAAAAACATTTCGCGCGTATGCTACTCGCTGGAGATCCGAAGCTGCTAAGGTCAGGCCCGCCGTAGACGAGGAACAGATGAATAAGTTCTTGGTCCGAGATCAAGATCCGCAATACTATGAGCGGTTGATTGTGATTGAGAACCATAAATTCTCCGATATTATCAAATTGGGTGAGAGGATCGAAGAAGGAATCAAAAGTGGTATGGTCCCTAACTTTGAGGCTTTGCAAGCTACAAACTAGGCCCTATAACCCGGTGGTGCATCCAAGAAAAGGGATGTGGGAGCCGTGATGGTTGCACAGAGGACCAAATCCCCGCTAAAATATCAAACCTACCAAACACCTCCACTTACATATCAGCCAACCCAAAATTACAAAGCACCTTCACCCTCATACCAAGAACCACCACCAACATATCAATCGTCTCCGCCACCTACTTATCAACCAACCTCTCCCATATATTACCAACCTGCTCCCGTTTACCACACTTACAACTCTCAACCATCCCACTATCAGTCACCCCTTGCACGCCAAAACTTCCCTAGACTTCGACCAAACTTTGATCGAAGACCTACCTAAAAGTATACTGCCATCGCCGAACCTATCGACTAGTTGTATGAGAAACTAATGGCTGCCAGTCATGTCACCCCCATCCTAGTTGTGACCCCTAAGAATCCTTCCCAGCGGTTTAATCCAAACAAGTCTTGTGCATTCTATTCCGGCATGAAGGGACACACCATTGATGAATGCCGCTCTTTAAAGGATAAGATAGATTCCTTAATTGACAACATGATCATTATGGCAAAGAAATCTACTCCAAACGTCCGCAGCAATCTACTCCCAGACCATAAGGGTGGAGGCACCTACATGATTGAAGTAGAAGAAGATTGGGACCCCGAGGGGTCGATTGGGTTGATATTAGAAGGTGAAGACCCAGAGAAGCTAGCGGTTACACTCAATCCAATCATAGTCCAGATTCAGCCGTCTGAGGATGCTGAAGTAGATATGTCTGTACCTTTTGAATTTGAAGCAGTGCCACCCGCAAAGCCCCCTGCACAAATTGAGGTCAAAGTCATGCCACCGGCAAATACGCTCTCGTAAAGCTGTGAGCTTATTACGGACCTTTTGATATCCTCCCTTGCCTATAATCATCTGTAGTTTCTTACCTCTGTATCCTTGTGCTTGTGTGGTTGCTTCTGAATTCATATTTTGGCTGTCTTCCTAGTGGCACTTTATTTTATCCCTATAGCACTCATATGGTACCTTTAACTACCCCGACTCTTATTTGAATATATCTCAAATATTATAATGATATTACTACGAGGCTAAATTCTCCATGTTAGGGTTTACTACGTTTATGTTGTATGATCTCCTAATTTGTTTGTAACTTCTTGTCTATTCATGACTAGGCTTTTCCTGAATCAACGAATAACTACTCGTCGGCCTATTCTAATATCCATAGATCTTTCTTGGGTTATTTTCTTGTCTTAACCTACCTTATGTACTTGCTCCTTATCTATCAATAACATCCCGGGTATGAACCTAGTCCCTTTTCTTGACGTTGTTCTTACATAACGTTCTAGAATCATAGCATATATGTAAAATTTGGACAAATACAATCTCATCCCTTTCTCATTTTAATCGTATTATTCCTTTACCATTCCATGATTACTAGCACTACTTTATTTTGACTTCATGGCACACCACTCCATTTTCCCCCTTTAGGGGAGTATTAACATTTAGTGCTACGATGATCTACATATAAATGTTTTACCTCTTCATCTTTGGCATTTTTTCACATCATCGATCACCCTTACTCACCTTGTAGTAATCCTTATGTACCAAGGATAACAAATTTCCTTACTCACGAGGGTGACACTTAGTGTAACTAGAACATATAGTCCCTTAAGCTTAACTTTTCTCATATTGCTTTCTTTAGGGAAGTGTCTTCCTGAATGACCATTCTCTGAATTTCTCATGAATCTTCTTTTGTTGTCCATTCTATTACTGTCGTAACGCAATTTGAAATTCTCGTGATGCCAACCATTATCAAATCACTTAGTCCCTAATTCATGTTTAGTTTCGAGTGTTCACCAATCCAAACTAGTTTCTATTATTCTGGGGTCTAAATTTTCTTTCCGGTAGTTGTGTTAGAGTCACAAACTTATTTTTCGAAGTGAGGATATGACTTTATGGCCTATACTCTCTTGTTCTCTTAAGTCCCATCACCTACCGTGTCTTTCTTCATTTGACTATAGATTCTGTAACACTTTACTGTTGCCATCCATGTATCACATCTCACTCATAATGCTTCATTATCCCTCTTCATACTTTCCTGCTAATATTTCTATTTATCACTTTATCCTGAGAACTTTAACAAGACATTTATTTCGCTTTTTACCTTCCCTTGCTCCATTTACTGGCTCTTCGGGCTGCCTAACATTCTCCCTCTACTAGGGACGGGAGCCATACTAAGGTAATATTTATCCCTTCAAGGTTTCCAATTCCTATCTTTGTTGTACTCATATCAAGCTGTACTATTTTAGTATTCACCATCTGGGTGTCTCACAAGGAGATCTATTAGCACATTCACAATATCATTCGGAAATGTCAACTAAATTTACCAACCCATCCAATATTATGGGTCTAATCCTAACTGAATCCTGATAACCCGTCCTTCTCTTAAACTATATATGTTTGCTCTCATAGGGCATAACTGAGATCGGTGTGGTTGATTGTATGTTTCATCTATCACTATTGAAGGTAACTCAAAATGCTCATATCTCCCTTCCTGAATGGTAAATAATGATAATATTTATTAACAGGGTACCCCGCACCCTTTTTCACCTTGCTTCTTTTACTTGCTAAAAATTGTGTCTACCTTCCGATTCTGTTATTCCTTTTTTACCGTAAGAGTGGATAAGTATGCTTGCCTTAAAACTCCTTATCAAGAACCTTACACCTTTTAGTACATGTCTGGTCTACCGAAGACCTCACATTTACTTATCATAGCATAATGCAAAATCGAGTTCATCTAAATTCAACACTTCCACAGCTATATCTCTTACCGACCGTCTTTCTGAACATAGGTATCGTCTTATTACGAATAAAATAGAATTTAGGAATTTGAATTCTTATAAGTGAGCTCTACCACACGATCTAGAGTAATAAGAAAGAGTGACAGTCCTAAATGCCCTGTAGCCTCCTGCCTATAAGTGTGGTGCACGACACACCCATAAACAAGACTCTACTGGACACGACTTGTAGACTCCCTAGGACAGAACTTCTCTGATACCACTTTTGTCACGAACCAAACCGATGGGCCGTGACGGGCACCCCGTACCTTACCCAACCGAGTACCAACGTAGCATATCTTGCTTATTACATTATTACATATACATGACATACATGCCTAATAGGCCAACACAATCCTTTATAAACTCAAAACATAGGCCGGCCAGGCCGTACAATCCTTTATGTACACGACGTATGTCTACAAGCCTCTAAGAGTACATAAATATCATAAAGGTCGGGACAGAGTCCCGCCTTACCAAACAATATGTGTCTAAATCATACTAACCAAACGAGCAACTCCGAAGCAAATGGAGCGCACCAACATCTTCCGCTGAGCTGATAGCCTACTTAGAGGGCTCTCGACCTGTCTATCAGGACCTGCAGGCATGAAACGCAGCGTCCCCAGGCAAAAGGGACGTCAGTACGAATAATGTACCGAGTATGCAAGGCACATAAATAAGTACATAACTGACATGGAAGAGATATAGAGTAATTGACTCAACCTGTATGTCTGGATAACTCTGTAAATAATAAATCACTTTTAGTATCATGCATATGCGTATGAATGTCATGTCGTGCATAGGTATATGATTCTCCCTAAGTACTACAAAAAAAGACAAGCTGAGGAAATAGGGAGGAAGGTTTCAACCTAAGATCAGTGACCTAAAGAGGAAACGGTCATGTAAAAACAGTCTCGCAACAACATTGTAAGCACTCCAAAGGAAGTGGCACATACCCCGGCTAATGGACGGGAAGTAATCAGAAGTGACATTTAAGGTGATATGAGTTGTAATTCCAATATGTATGGGCACTAAGATAAGCTAAGTATGCGCGCAATAAGGAGGTAGAAAGACCAGGAAAAGTAATTACCTACGTTTAAAGAAAGATGAGAGGGAACGTAAGGAATTATTCGATTAATGATCCAGAGTTGGTTACATTTTGAACGCACTTAAGAATTCGGAGTATTATCCATGCAACATATATGTTGACAATCATATAGCCGTAGAAGATTCTGGTTTAAGTTAAAAGAAAGAATTGAGTCCAGGTCATAGACAAAGGGTTGAATTGTTAGATGATGGTATCACGGATATTACATAGCATATATGAAAGACTAAAGTAATAACTAATACCATGAGCTGCAGATCGGATGATAGCTTAAGCCTACATAAAGGCTGATCAGGAGGAGGATGAGACTAAAGAGTTTCAACAACAAAGTAAATCAGGAGTTTGATTATTAGATTAAAAAAAATTATGGGCATCATGATTAAGAACATTGCAAAATCACTTTTAACATCAGAGGTACCAGGGAGATAGTACAACAACCTTATTATATAACGGCCCTACGTTAGAGCCCGTTAGTAAAGTACCGGCCTCGTAAGAAGTCAGTATGAAGCTCCCACCGGATTGTGTATGCACCAAAGGGGCAAGTGTTATAATAGAGCATCAAGTTGTGGATGTGAATTATACCTATGTAGAAGGGATGTCATGAAAGAGATAGAAGATATGATGCAAGATTTTAAGGTAAGTAAGGTAAATGTGAACAGCGTACGAGATACCCAAATGTAAAAGGTTGTGAATAGTTCATACTTCGGATAAAAGGCTTGAAGCACGGGGGTTCAGTACCCAGGAATGACAATGTCATCGGTAGTAGCATGTCGTCAAGCCTATGGTTTCCAGGTATCGAAAATCCTGACTAAGAGAA
Source organism: Nicotiana undulata (assembly GCA_005239495.1). Taxonomy (NCBI): domain Eukaryota; kingdom Viridiplantae; phylum Streptophyta; class Magnoliopsida; order Solanales; family Solanaceae; genus Nicotiana; species Nicotiana undulata. The sequence continues at coordinate 92,408 of ML290371.1, read as the reverse complement.
TAATGAAGAGTTATTTAGAGACGGTGTGATCTCTTGCTTGACATTCCCAAACTATCATAAGAAAATCTATGATGCAAGGAAGCAGAAAGGTTGCAAGTAATAAGGATAGAGATGTGTAGGTCGCAAGCTATAACAAAATGGATAAGTCCTCATGATTAAGCCCATGAAAGCAAGCATAGCATATGGTTCCTCTAAGTTATACAAAGCTCAACGTACCCTGAATGAACTCAAAGGAGTCTAAGACTAAATGCATTTAGAAGAGATGGAATGCTACTTTAATAGTAGAATGAAGGCATAATTATGATAGAAAAAGGATGAAGTTTGGGCCTTCGATTGAGTGATGATCTGGCGAAGAAAAGAAAGGGATCTGATGAATTGGACATGATTAAGATACCCACGTAAGGTGAATCACATTGGGATGCGGTGAAACACGGTTATGGAAGTATAATATCTTATCACCCAGGTGGATCGGAAAATCATTTCAAATATTCCATGATGCAATTAATATAAGCCCTAGTGGCAATATATTACGTAAGAAATTTAAAGTTATCAATGGATAGTTGTAGATCAACATTGAGGTGAATCAATAATGGATAGGTAAGAATTGCAAAGTACGAGATGAGATTGGGCCATCAGTATTAAGATGAATAGTAATGAAGAACGTTAAAGGATTTAGCGTTATACATATAGGATAAGGAACGAGAGTAATCTGGAGTTCAGTAGCAGACGATAGATCGAAGTAAGAATTTTGTAATATGGAATACTTAGATGTAGTAAAGCTAATGACGCCCATAGGGACAACTTGACATAATTTTGTACATGTTCACAAAGTGAAGCCTAGAGATTGGCTAAAAGCCGGAAAAGAAGAAAAGAGTCAGGCGCTCATTCACAGTAGAGTCGTAAAGGCTGCATGATAGAAGGTAGCAACAGTTACAAGATTAGAAAGATTCCAACTAGAAGTCGTGGTGTGAGAAAGAGGCTTAAAGGGGGGAATGCCCTGACCTTTGGAATTCATGCACATAACAGTCGCCTAGATGGCAAGACGGGTACCAAAGTATTTGCAAGACCTATGGGTTACAAGAATGATAAGAGCATCAGTCAACATTCGAGGACGAATGTTCCAAAGGGGGGAATAATGTTACGCCTCGCAGTATTACGTCGATGTTTCATCCAACAGTACAATATTACGAGGATTTTACTCCTTGCAGTACTACGTTACGTTGATGTTATGTTTCCTAGTATTAAATTACGACAATGTTGCACCCTGCAGTATTGTATGTTGGATTTATCGTAAGTTAATTGACATCGGCCCAAGAAAAAGATTATTTGGGGATTAGAGGATTATGCTATTGCAAACAAGTGATAAGTAAATTCGTGAAGGTCAAAGGGTGATAAGTAAATTATTTAGACACATATTGTTTGGTAAGGCGGGACTCTGTCCCGACCTTTATGATATTTATGTTCTCTTAGAGGCTTGTAGACATACGTCATGTACATAAAGGATTGTACGGCCCGACCGGCCTATGTTTTGAGTTTATAAAGGATTGTGTTGGCATATTAGGCCCGTATGTCATGTGTATGTAATAATGTAATAAGAAATATATGCTACGTTGGTACTCAGTTGGGTAAGGTAACGGGTGCCCGTCACGGCCCATCGGTTTGGGCCGTGATAGACCTGAGCCTTTCCATCATTCTGCATTGCATACAGGGATTGCGGGCATAGACCTGAGCCTTTCCCTCATTCTGCATTGCATACAGGGTTGCGGGCATAGACCTGAGCCTTTCCCCCATACTGCATTGCATACATAGGGATTGCGGGCAGAGATCTAAGCCTTTCCCTCATATTGCATTGCATTATACCTTTACTTTCTTACAGAGCTTTATATAAATATTGCATTGATCCAAGCATTTGATTATACCGTTTCTTGCTAGCCTTTACTCATAATTCCTGTCGATTATCACCTGCTTTACTTACTTGTTCTCTATATCTGTTACTTTTCAAACCTCAGTAGGGCCTCTACCTGACCTCGTCAATACTTGACTGGGTTAGGCTTGACACTTACTGGGTACCGAATGTGGAGTACTCATGCCCTTCTGCACATGTTTTCCCCATGTGCAGATCCAGGTCCTAGTACACGGTATCTCAGCTAGCCAGCAGCAGCAGTATCAGGAGACTCGAGGTATAATCTGCAGCGTCCGCAGATCTCTGAGTCTCCTTCGTATCTTGAAGTTGTAGTACTTGTAGATGAAACTTTACGGTCTTTTCTTTCCAGTTGTACATATTGAGCAATAGAGTAGCTTGTGATGTATTGAGATATTCCGGGTTCTGGGTAAAGTAACTGTTAATGCCGAGCGGCGTCGACTTTACTATGATTTATTTCACTTACTGTTATTTTACCTGTTTTATCTAAATTTTTCTTAAGGTATAGGCTTACCTAGTCGTCTAGACTAGGTGCCGTCACGAGACCCAGTCGGAGGGAGAATTGGGTCTTGACAGGTAATGGTCCAATGTAGATGTATAAATGAATGCAATGCATGAGAAGTTTGTCAATAAAATCTCTTGGAATGTCATTAGCCCATTATGCCTTTGAGTAATATCATGAAACAAACTTTATCAACATACATATTTTCTTAGACCTATGAACAGGTGATAGAATAATAAGACATATGAGAATTCAAGAACATGGGCACCTCTAATACTTCTATGAATAGAGTCATTTATGGAAGTTGTGCATTTGGTCGTTTCATTCGCGTTGTATTGATCATGCCAAAAATAAAGAAGGGATAGCCTTAACATAGCTGAGTCGATTCTCTTGACAATCCCCCTAACACACATCAACTATGACAACACGTAATGACAGATCGGAGTAGGAAAATATTTGTATGATATTCTTGAGAAAGATTGCACCGTATTCCTTAAAATTGTAAAAATCTCATACTATATTATGTTATGAAATTTCAAATGAGCTATGGAGCTCCATCCTTAGCATGGCCTTCATGCACAACGTTGATGAGATTTTTCTTAGAAATGGTTAGCTTTTCCCAACAATGATGTGATGAAATTTCTATAATTTGTTGGTCTTTATGTGGGCCCCACATGTTTCTCAAAGTGTGCCATCTAGCAATGTGGCTAAAGAGTCACTTAAATCAGTATTCTTGGGCTGCCACGTTTGGGAGGGTTTATTAAGCCTTATCTAATTCATTATTTAACTAATTAATCTCCCATCAACCAATAATACACCAATTACCCACATAATTAAGAATTATCTCAAATTACTTGAAATATTACTCACATTTAACACACCTTATACACCTTACCATCACGTCAATTTGGTACCTTGTATGGTACTAGTCCATAAATACCGGGTATTTTAGCTCGGGCTGTATTTTATCCAAAAATGCCAAACTTCGACAAAATTCATTTTCTTCAATTTGCTTACCCTCTCACCTTCACGAATTTACTCATGACTTTATTTAAATATCCTAATGCTTATAATCTTAAAATAATCTCATTCCCGAACTTACGTTGTTTAACTTAGGACAAAACTGTAACGTACGAAAAATGCAATATCTCATTTCCGAGCTTTCATCAATTTACTTATGGCGTACTTTTACGTACGAAATCATGGGGTGGTACATCATTACCTCTTTGGAACATTCATCCTTGAATGTTGACTGATGCACTTATCACTCTCATAACCCGTAGCTCTTGCGAATAATTTAATACTCTTCTTGCCATTTAGGCAAATGTTCTTTGAGAAATCCAAAGGCCAGGGAATTACCCCTTTTTAGGCCTCTTTCTCACACCATTGTCTGTGGTCGAAATTCTTCTTATCTCATAACTCTTGCTACCTTCGGCCATGCAGCCTGTATGACTTTTTTCTTGTATGTGCGCCTATGCGACTCTTCTCTTCTTTTTTTTCCTTCAGTTTTTAGCCAGTCTCTAGGCTTCACTTTGAGAACATATAAAATTATGTCAAGCTGTCCCTTTGGGCATCATTAGCTTTACTTCATCTAAGTAGGCCATGTTGTTCCATGATGCTTACTTCGATTTACCGTAACTGAGGTATGCTACCAAACTCTAGGTTACTCTCGCTGCTTATCCTATATGCATAAAGCTAAGTTTTTAACGCTTCCTCATTACTGTTCATATTATAAATGATGGCCTAATCTCATTTCATACTTAGTGACTTTTGTCCATCCATTGTTGATTCACCTCTATAATTATCTACACTATACCACTAATAACTTGAAATTTTTTATGTAATAACTTGCCTCTAGGCTTACATGCATCGAGGAAATTTTGAAGTGATTTTCCTGAGCCACATAGCGATGATATTGTACTTCAATAATCGTATTTTATAGCACCCCAATGTGATTCACTTATGTGGGTATTTTCATCTCGTACAATTCATGAAATCCTCTTCAAATTATTACTCAATCGAAGTCCCAAACGTCATCCTTTATCTATCACAATCACTCGCTCATTGTACTATCATGGCAGCATTCCATCCCTTCTAAATGCCATTAGTCTTAGACTCGTCTGACTTCATTCAGGCTATACTGAGCTTTGTATAATTTAGAGAAACCATCAGCTCTCTTGTTTTCATGGGCTTAATCCTAAGGACTTTTTCCATTTTCAACACCTTCTCACCCACCCTTTCTTATCCTTACTCATGTCTTCCTAAAACCTTGTCGCTTTACCATACTTTATCTTGAGACCTATACATATTGAATTATACTACTCGCAACCTTCCTTCAACTTGCTTGCACCACAGATTTCCTTAAGTGATTTTGGAACATCGAGCGAGACATCACATCGTCTCTAATTCTTCTTTAATATCTTAACCAGACCTCTCAGTACCTAGCAACCATAGGCTTAAAGGTATGCCACTGAGGATGTCGCTATCATTCATGGATATTGAATTCTCGCGTTTCTAGCCTTTTATCTGAAGTATGGATTATTCAAAACCTTCTGCACTTGAGTATCTCGTACATTGTTTACCTTTACCTTACTTACCTTAAAATCTTGCATCGCATCTTCTATCTTTTTCATGACCTCCCTTCCACATAGGTATGATTCACATCCATAACTTGAAGCTCTATTATAATACTTGCACCTCTGGCGCATACATAATCCGGTGGGAGCTTCATACTGACTTCTTATGAGGGTGGTACTCTCATAACTGACTTTCTCGTATAGCCATTATAGAATATGGTTGTTTCACTATCTCTTTTGTACCTCTAATATTAATAGTGATTCTGCAGTGTTCTCAATCATGATGTCTATAACTTTCAGGGTCCAATAATCAGACTCCAAATTTACTTAGTTGATGTAACTCTTTAGTTCCCTCTTTCTTCTGATCGGCCTTTATGTAGGCTTATGCTATCTCCCGATCTGCGGCTTCAAGTATTAGCTATTACTTTAGCCCTTCATGGACGCTATGGAATATCCATGATACAATCTTTTAACAATTAAACCCTTTATCTACGATCTGGGCTCAATTCTTTCTTTTAACTTATACGAGAATCGTCTATGGCTCTATGATTGTTAACATATGTGTTGAATGGATAATACTCCGAAATCTTAGGTGCATTCATAATGTAATCATCTCTAGATCATTGATCGAATAATTCCTTTCGTTCCTTCTCAGTTTTCTTTAAACATAAGAAATTACTTTTTCGGTCTTTTTTCCCCCTTGTTGCGTGCATACTTAGCTTATCTTAGTTCCCACGCGTGCCGGGGTGTTTGTGAAACTCATATGGTCTCAAATATTACTTACTTAATGTTCATTAGTCAAGATAAGATCCACTTTCATATGGAGTGCATACAAATCATTTCCTCTTTAGGTCATTGAGCTTAGGTTGAAGACTTCTTTCTTATTCCCTCAACAATATAGTCTTTCGTTTTAGTATTTAGGGAGGACCCGCTGACTCTTGTAACGTTGTGAGCTAGTTATGTTGTATACCCAAAGAAGTTTTTGATGTTCTTACTTGTCTATAAATATCCATAGTTATATACCTCTGTGCACTTGGGGTCGTGCGGTTTCTTCTGAACAGAAGTTTTGACTGTCTTCCTAGTGGCATTCTCTTTTATTTTCATAATCCTCACACGATACCTTTAAGTATCCCAGCTCGTATCTGAATATTTCTCAAGGGTTTTGATGTCATATCTGCGAGATTGAATTCCCCATGTTGGTATTTACTATATTTATCTTGCATGATCTGGTGATTCGTCTGTAACCTCTTGTGTAGTCATAATTAGGCTCACCTTGGATTAACTACTAACTACTCATTGGCCCGTTCTCAAATCAATATTCCGCGTGATCTTTCTTTGGTTATTTACTTTGTCCTAACCTACCTCTCGCATTGGCTCCTTATCTATCAATAACATCGTGTTTGCATAGTGTTCTCATTTCTATCGCACTCTTCATTTACCATTCCATAGTTACTAGAAAAACTTAATTCTGACTTAATGCCACATCACTCCATATTCCCCCATTTAGGGGAGTACTAAGAGTTGGAGCTACGATGATCTATCTATAGATGTTTTACCTTTCCATTCTGGGCATCTTGTCACATCATCGATGACCCTTACTTGCCTTGCGGTAATCTTTCTTTACCGAGGATAAAAAAATTCCTTACTCGTGATGGTGACACTTAGTGTAACTGGCACATACAGTCCCTTAAGCTTAGCTTCTCTTGCATTTCTTGCTTTAGGGAAGCGTCTTCCTGAATGACCATTCTCTGAATGTCTCATTAGTCTTCTTCTATTGTCCATTCTATTATCGCTGGAACGCAATCTGAAATTCTCATGACGTTGACTATTATAAAATCACTAAGTCCCTAATTCAGGTTTAGTTTATCTTGTTCACCAGGCCATACTGATTTATATTACTCTGGCAGTTTAACTCTCCCTTCTGGTAGTCGCGTTGGAGACACAAACTTATTTCTCGAAATGAGGATGTGACTTTATGACCAATACTCTTTTGTTGTCTCAGGGCATGTAACCTCTCGTCTTTTCCTTCGCTTGACTATAGACACACAAATACTGTCATCTTTTTTATCTACCTTTGCCATCCATGTATCACATCTTACTCATAATGCTTCATTAACTCTCTTCTTATTTCCTTGCTAACATTTCTATCTATCACTTTATTTTTAAAATTTCAACAAGACATTCTTTTGCTTTTAGCTCCCTTTTCTCCATCCATTGGCTCTTCGAGTTTCCTAACATTCTTTCTGTATTAGGGACAGGAGCCATACTAAGATAATATTTATCCCTTCAGAGCTTTGAGTGCCTATCTTTGTAGTACTCATATCTAGCAGCACTATTTTAGTGTGCAACATCTGGGTGTCTCACAAGGAGATCTATTAGCATATTTGCAATACCCTTCAGAAATGTCAACTAACGCTAACAATCCATCAAACATTTTGGGTTAATTTAACCCCAGCTGGATGTTGATATCCTGTCCTTCTCTTAAACTACACTTGTTAGCTCCCATAGGGCATAACTGAGATGGGTGTAACCAATTGTACATACCTCTGTTACTGTTGAATGTAACTTTAAATGCTTATGTTTCTCTTCCAAAATTGTAGATAATGATCATCTTCACTAACTGGGTACCTCATACCCTTCTTCATCTTGCTTCTTTTACTTGTTGAAATTTGTATTTATCTTCTAAATCTCTAATTGCCTTTCACCATAAGGGAGGATAGATATTCTTTTACTCAACGTAAGCATCATACAAAAAGTGAGTTCCTCTGACTTAGATTTTCCATAACTATATCTCCTAACAACTAACTTTCTTAATGTAGGTATCGTTGTATTACGAACATAATAGAAATTTGGAATCTTAATCCTTACAGTGAGATATACCACATGATCTAGAATTAGAAGAAAGAGTGACCGTCCTAAATGTCCTATATCCTCGTGCTTATAAGTGTGGTGCACAACACACCCACAAACAAACCCTACTAGACATGGCGTGTAGACTCGCCAGGACAAAACTGCTCTGGTACCACTTTTATCACGATCCAAACCGTTGGGCCGCGATGGGCACCTGGTACCTTACTCAACTGGGTACCAACATAATGTATCTTTTCGTATCATGTTATCATAGGTAACTGAGACGGAAAGGCTGCCGTAGAATAACTAGAATAAAATATGTAATACGAACTAATACATAACACACATGGGCCTATAAGACCAAAATGATCACTCGTATACTAAACATAGGACGACAAGGTCATACGATCTCTTACATACATGACATATGTCTACAAGCCTCTAAGAATAGATAAATACCATAGAGGTCGGGACAGAGCCCCGTCATACCAATCAATGCATTACCAAATTGTACTGACCAAATAAGCAACTCCGGAGTAAATGGAGCGCACCAACACCTCTCGGTGAGCTGATACTACATGGAGGACTCTCATCCTGTTTATCAGGACCTGCAGGCATGAAACACATCGTCCCAAGGCAAAATGGACGTTAGTACGAATAATGTATCAAGTATGCCAGGAATGAAAATCAGTAAATAGTAGACATGAGAGAAACATGGAGTAAAAGGCCCGACATGTAAGTCTTAATAGCTCTTTGAATTATTTAATACTTACAATGTCATGTATATGCATATAAATGTCATACCATGCATGGTTATATGCTTTCATAACATCATCAAGCCTCTGAGGACATCAAAACATATAATCTCGGATACTACGGGTCGGTTGTACTAATGCTACACCTGCACTTCTTTATGTTGTGCAGACCACGCAGCCAGACCTGGTGGGCACTGACGGAGGAAGCATTCCACCAGTCATTCGGGAGACATCGAGGTAGATCCACAAACGTTCGTGGGCCTTGGCATCACCTTCTACCCTTCTCTTTCAGTTCCGTCTTATTTTATAGTTTCAGAGACAGTCATATGTACTTGTTTTCAGACCATTGTATTCAGTAATCTCAAAGACAGTTTGTGAGTATGTGACACCAGTTCTGGGATATGTATATGGGTTTTATTTCGAAGTTGCTATATTATTTTGATTTTAGTTAAACTTCATATTGTTGAACATCGATGCCTTAGTTATCTTGTTCGTTTTAGTTGTTAATGAGCTTATTTGGTTCAAACATTGGCTTGTCTAGCGGGTTCAACGTTAGGCACCATCACGGCTTGAAGGTGGGATTTCGGGTCGTGACAAAGCTTCACCTTAGTACCAAAACCTTGCTAAACTTTCTTCCAAAAATTGACTGTGAACTGAGCCCCTCGATCAGAAATGATAGAATTTGGAGCACCATGCATCCTGACTATTTCCTTGATATACAAATGAGCATATTGTTCTGTTGTGTCGTTAGATTTAACTAGCAAGACGTGTGCTGATTTCATGAGTCGATCCACAATCATCGATATTGAGTCAAACTTGTGCAGAGTACACAATAATTCTACCACAAAATCCATATTAATCATTTTTCACTTCCTCATTGGAATTTCTAAGTTATGTGCCAACCCTCCAGGCCGTTGGTGTTCGGCCTTTACTAGCTGAAAATTTGGACATCTTGCAACAAAGTCCGCCACATTCATTTTCATGTCATTCCACCAACAGACTTACTTGAGATCATGATACATCTTTGTACAACATGGGTGCACGGAATACCTAGAAGTATGAGCCTTGGTCATGATTCTTTCCCGGAGACCATCTGCATTTGGAACACATAGCCGTCCATGGTACCTTAGTGTACCATCATCCATGCCAAGAGTAAAAGCCATAGTTTTATATTTCTGAATCCCCTTCTTCAGTAGTACCAACAATTGATTGCCGTATTGCTTCTCTTTGACTTCCACAACAAGTAATGATTCAGCCTTATTTTGCACAATTACCCCTCCTTCATTAGAGTCCGCAAGATGAACTCCCAAACTAGCTAATTGGTGAACCTCCCTGGCCAACGACCTTTGACATACCTCCAAGTGAGCCAAACTACCCATAAATTTCTGGCTATGAACATCCGGCATAACATTGGCTTTCCCTGGGTAATATAGAACATCGATATCATAATCCTTGAGCAACTCAAGCAATCTTCTCTTCCTCGGATTCAACTCATTTTGTTTGAAAATATATTGAATGATCTTGTGGTTCATGAATACATCCACATGGACCTCATACAAAGAACGACGCCAAATCTTCAATGCAAAAACCACTGCCGCAAGTTCTAAGACATGTGTTGGATAGTTCTTTTCATGATTCTTGCATTGCCTAGAAGCATAAGTTATAACCTTGCCATGTTGCATTAACACACCCAAGACAGATCCTTGAAGCATCACAATATACCACAAACCCATCTGTACCCTCTGGCAGGGTAAACACCGGCACCGTAGTCAATCTTGATTTCAACTCCTAGAAGCTTCTTTTACAAGCATCAGACCATTGGAACTTGACCGCTTTCTTAGTCAATTTAGTCAACGGAGAGGCAAGAGTAGAGAACCCCTCCCCAAACTTCCTGTAATACCTTACTAAGCCCAAGAAACTATGAATCTCGGTTGGCGTTGTAGGTCTAAGACAATTATTCACCGCTTCAATCTTTTGAGGATCAATCGTAATTCCTTCTCTAGAGACGACATGACCCAAGAATGTGAAAGATTCGAGCCAAAATTAAAATTTTGAAAATTTTCGGTATAATTCGTGGTGATGAAGAGTTTGCAAAACTACCCTGAGATGATCGGTATGGTCCTCTCGACCTCGTGAATACACAAGAATATCATCAGTAAACACTATTACAAAGGAATCAAGAAAAGGCTTGAAAACCTAATTCATAAGATCCATGAAAGTTTCCTGGGCATTTGTTAGCCCAAAAGACATTACCAAAAATTCAAGGTGCCCATACCGGGTCCTAAAAGTTGTTTTCGAAATATATTGCTCCCTGATTTTCAATTAGTGATACCCGGATCGTAAATCAATTTTGGAGAAGTACGTAGCACCCTGTGACTGATCAAACAAATCATCTATTCTTGGTAATGGGTATTTACTTTTTATTGTGACTTTGTTGAGCTATTGGTAGTCAATACACATCTCAGTGATCCATCTTTCTTCCTCACAAAGACAACCAGTGCGCCCAAGGCGACACCATTTGTCAGATGAAACCTTTCTCTCAAAAATCTTTCAATTTCTCTTTTAGCTCCTTCAATTCTACTGGTTCCATGTTGTAGGGCGGAATAGATATAGGATGTGTGCTTGGCATCACATCAATCCCGAAAATCAATCTCCCATGTCTTGCGAAATCATAGGGAGCTTATCAGGAAAGACCTCCAGAAATTCATTCACAACTGGCATAGACTCGAGCGTAGGTGCCCCAACATCGGTGTCCGTAACCCATACCAAATAATAGATACACCCCTTATTAATCATCTTTTGGCCTTAAAGTAAGAAATAAACCTACCTTTTGGCATCACATTATCCCCCTTCCGTTCAACAACTAGCTCATTTGGAAATTCAAACCTCACAGTTTTAGTTCGGCAATCGAGCTTGGCAAAACATGAATAAAGCAAATACATTCCCATAATTACATCAAAATCGACCATCCCTAATTTGATGATATCGGCCACGGTGTCCCGACTACGTACCATGACAACACAACCCTTATAAACCCGTGCCGCCTTAATAGACTCGCTAACCAGAGTAGATACAAAGAACGGCTCAGGAAGTTGTTCCGGTTCTATCCCAAATTCCATAGAGACATAAGAGGTAACACAAGACAAGGTGGAACCGGAATCAATAAGAGCATATACATCATTAGATTGAACAGTAGTTGTGACAACATTTGTAGAAGCCTCCGCACTCTGGCGACCACTCACATCATAGAAACGGTTGGGTCCTCCCGATCTCTACACACCACCCCTCGCTGCACCATGCCTTGCTGGTGCTGGAGTACCTTGAGCTGGAGAGGGTGCTGAAGATGTAGCAACAGCAAAACTGGATGGTTGTGTTGTGCCCGTGCTCGCACCCTTGCGGGATGAACGAAACTCCCTCTGAATATGACCCCTCAATACGCACCCATAACATATGGGTAGGTCCATGTAGAATACCCCCAAATGCATCTTCCCAAACCTAGGGCATGGGGGCCTTCGCTTCTGTTGAAATCTCCCTCCTTATCGGCATTGCTAGTTTGGTCCCCTACTGTCCTGATTGGGCCTGAAACAACTCCCCTACTTCTGACTGTGCCCTGCTGGAGGTGCACTGGCTATAGACTGAGCAAAAGACTATGATGGCCCTAACGACCCTCCCCTAAAAGTTGATCTTCCCCCAACAAATGACTCCCCGAAGTTTCTCGCGGACCGGGCCTTGCTGCTACCCTCTCGCTCCATTCTTTTCTTCAACTTATGGTTATCTGTAGCTTGAGAAAATACTACCATCATCCCATAGTTCATATCTGAATTCAAGGTAATTGTAGTATCACGACCTGAAATCCCACCTTCGGGCCATGACTGCTTATAACGTTGAACCCGCTAGACAAGCCAACGTTTGAACCAGATAATCTCATTAACAACTAAAATGAAGGAGATAACTAAGGCATCGATGGTTAACAATATGAAGGTTAGCTAAATTAAAACTAATATAGAAACTTCAAAATAAAGCCCATATACATATCCCAGAACTGGTGTCACATACTCACGAACTGTCTATGAGATTACTGAATACAATGGTCTGAAAATAACTACATATGACTGTCTTTGAAACTATAAAATAAGACAGAACTGAAAGAGAAGGGTAGAAGGTGACGCCAAGGCCCACGAAGGTCTGCGGGTCTACCTCGATGTATCCTGAATGAACTGATGGAATGCTCCCTCCGTCAGTGCCAACCGGGTCCGGCTGTGTAGTATGCACAACATAAAGAAGTGCAGGTGTAGTATCAGTACAACCAACCCCATGTACTGAGTAAGTGTCGAGCCTAACCTCGGCGAAGTAGTGACGAGGCTAGGACCGACAACAATATACATACCTGTGCAATCCTATATAATAACAGGAAAATATTGACGGAAATAAACAAGTATAAACAGATACGGGGAGACACACGTTGGGGATAAGAGGGGCAACAAATACTAGTATAGTAGAACAGGGTAACAACTGGAATGTAACAGTAAAAGCAGGAATTTAACGCCTCAGAACAGATAATGGACAACACAAGGCACGACATGTCTCCTCGTGCATCACCTAACCATCACTCGGCACGGAATGTCCCCTCGTGCATCACCTCACCATCACTCGGCACGGAATGTCCCCTCGTGCATCAAACAATAACACATCAGTATGGCATGTCCCCTCATGCGATAAACAATAAACAATCAGCACGGCATGTCCCCTCGTGCGATAAACAATAAACAATAAGCACGACATGTCCCCTCGTGCAATAAACAATAAACAATCAGCATGGCATGTCCCCTCGTGCGATAAACAATAAACAATCAGCACGGCATGTCCCCTCATGAGATAAATAATAAACAATCAACACGGCATGTCCCCTCGTGCGATAAATAATAAACAATCAACACGGCATGTCCCCTCGTGCGATAAATAATAAACAATCAGCACGACATGTCCCCTCATGCGATAAATAATAAACAATCAGCACGGCATGTCCCCTCATGCGATAAATAATAAACAATCAACACATCATGTCCCCTCGTGCGATAAATAATATGAAAGCAACAATAAAATATGAAAACTACCAATAAGAAATCTCAAGTGTACATGAATACTCCATAAAATTCTATTGTCCCTGCAAGGGACTCGGCTATAACCAAACTCGCTCAGAAATATAATTTCAACAGTAAAAACCTCAACTGAAACAAATAACTCAATAACTCCCCACGTCATGAAACAACATCAATGTATCACTTCTAAATCACCAATTACTCATAGTACAACGAATATTAGGAACACGGTATGATTCATCACATTTGACCCAAGGGCATGTTGGACCACAACATAAAGGCACTCGTCACCTCACCTATACGTTGGACATGAATTACACATAGCAAACAAGACTCTATACCTATTCCCTTAAGCGAAGGTTAGGCCAAACACTTACCTCGGCTCCAAAGTGCAAGTCAAGCCTCAATCACAGCCTTTCCTCTCGAATCCAACTCCGAATCGAAAATATTTAGACACAATTGAGTTATTAACATCAATAATTACTCCATAAACCCATTCCAAAGCCTAATTATACATTTTCTATAATTCTTCCAAAAATACCAAAATTCGACCCCGGGCCCGCACGCTCGAATCTCGAAAATTCTCGAAGGAATCACTCACCCATAGCCTAAGGATCATAAATATGAAGTTTCCACTTGAATTCATAGCATCAAACGGACAATACGCAAATTTCTCAAGAACCCTAAATTTACTACCCAATTCATGATTTTTCGATTAATTTAGTAGGTAATCCCATTAAATATTCATGCATGAAACTAGTATTAGGAAGGAATTAACTTACCTTAACAGTAGTTGGGTCGTGGTGTGTCCTTCCCAAGCTCACAAGTCTCTAATGGGGTTTTTGGTATGAAGGAAATGAGGAAATCCCGAGTTTTTGGTATTTAAAACAGTCTGGCCTACAGGGATTCCGCACATGAGGCCTTGGGACCGCATTTACGGTCCCGCACCGGCGAGAAAAAGATCGCACCTGCGGAAAATTGCAAGGTAGGCTGGGGTCGCACCTGCGGAGCTGAAGACCGCACCTGCGATTCCGCTCATGTGGAAAAGGAAACTCACCTGCGAAACCTCCGCACCTGCGAGGCTGGAACCGCAGGAAGGGTCCCGCACCTACGGCTGGGCAACCGCACCTGCGGTCACACCAGCAACAGCTGCACCAGCAGTTGTTCTAGCTGGTTTTTAGCCCCGTTGGGTGTCCGGAATACACCTGGGCCCACCCGAGCCCCCGTCCAAATATACCAACAAGTCCTAATTCATAACACGGACTCGCTCGAGCCTTCGGAACACCCAAAACAACGCTAAATCTCAAAATCACATCCCAAAACCCCTAAAACCATAACTTAAGAACTTCAAGTTCTTGATTCTATAACAATGCGCAGGACCGACCCATACAACTCGGAATGACATCAAATTTTGCAGACAAGTCATAAATGACATAATGGGACTATTCCCGGTCTTGGAATAACATTCGGACCTCGATAATAAAAAATCACGTTCCAAACCAAATCTCAAATTTAAGGAAATCCTTATTTCTGTATAATTTTCTCAAAACTTCATTGACTCTCAATTTCCCATTTTTGATCCGAAACATGTCAAATCAAGTATGTTCCTTACCAAATTTCACAGATAACTCAAATAACACATATTGAACCTGTTTCGGGCTCTGGAACCATAATACGGCCCGGTAACACAGGTTCCATATAGAAGTTCATTTTCAAAAGCCTTTATTATTTTCAGAAAACAATTTCCTTTAAAAATTCATTTCTCAGACTTGGGACCTCGTAATTCGATTACGGGCATACGCCCAAGTCCCATATATTCCTACAGACCCTCCGGGACCGTCAAATCATGGGTCCGGGGTCCTTTTACCAAAAATGTTAACCAAAGTCAACTTTATTCAATTAATTATCATAATTCAACTATTTATCAAGTTTCCACATAATGGCTTCCCAGCTATGCGCCCAGGCTGCGCACACGCATCAAGGTGAGATTAACGGAGGCTTTCGGGGGCTCGGAACACAGTTATAATCAAATTTACATAGGATGACCTTTTGGGTTATCACAATCTCCACCTCAAAAACAAACGTCCGTCCTCGAACGGACATAGAAAGGTACCTGAATCGGGGAAAAGATGGGGATATAGGCTCCGCATATCGGACTTGGACTCCCAGGTCGTCAATAGGCTGACCTCTCCACTGAACACGAACCGAAGGATAACTCTTCGATCTCAACTGAGGAACCTGCCGAGCCAATATGGCTACCGGCTCCTCCTCGTAAGATAAATACTTGTCCAACTGGACACCGCTGAAGTCAAGTACATGAGATGGATCCGCAATAAACCTCCGGAGAGTAGACACATGAAATACCGGGTGCACGGCTGACAAACTAGGTGGCAAGGCAAGTCTGTAGGCCACCTCTCCCACCTTATCCAAAATCTGGAATGGACCAATGTACCTAGGTCTCAACTTGCCCTTCTTCCCGAACCTCATCACGCCCTTCATAGGCGACACTCGAAGAAATACCTAGTCTCCTATCATGAATGCCAAATCTCAAACTCTGCGATCCGCATAACTCTTCTGCCTGGACTGAGTTGTACGAAGTCTATCCTGAACAATCTTCACCTTGTCCAAGGCGTCCTATAGTAGCTCGAAACCCAACAATCTAGCCTCTCCTGGCTCAAACCATCCGACTGGAGACCGACACCGTGTACCATACAATGCCTCATACCGAGCCATTTGAATGCTCGACTGATAGCTGTTGTTGTAGGCAAACTTAGATAAAGGCAAGAACTAGTCCCATGAACCACCAAAGTCAATGACACAAGCCCGCAACATATCCTCCAAAATCTGAATAGTACGCTCGGACTGTCTATCTGTCTGAGGATGAAATGTTGTGCTCAACTCAATCTGTGTGCCCAAACCATGCAATCGAACAATCTCCCTCATATATATCTTTGCCAACTTTTTCCCTGAATATGAAACTGATACCGGAATGAAGTGCGCTGACTTGGTCAGCCTATCCACCACAACCCAAACCGCATCAAACATCCTCTGAGTGCGTGGGAGTCCAACTACAAAGTCCATGGTGATACGCTCCCACTTCCACTCAGGAAGCTGAATCTGCTACATCAAACCACCGGGTCTCTGGTGCTCGTACTTAACCTGCTGACAATTCAAGCACCGAGCTACATAAGCTACAATATCCTTCTTCATCCTCCACCACCAATAGTGTTGCCGCAAGTCCCGGTACATCTTGGCGGCGCCTGGATGAATGGAATACCGGGACTTATGGGCCTCCTGAAGAATCAACTCATGAATACCATCAATATCAGGTACACAAATACGGCCCTGCATCTACAGAACTCCCTCATCATCAACTGTAACTTGCTTGGCACCTCCGTGCCGGACCGTATCTCTAAGAACACATAAATGACGATCATCATACTGCCTAGCCCGAATGCGACCATACAATGAAGAACGGGCCACGGTATGGGCCAACACACTGCCAGTCTCAGAAACCTCCAACCTCACAAATCGGTTGGCTAAAGCCTGAACATCCAACGCAAGAGGTCTCTCTCCGACTGATAAATAAGCTAGACTGCCTATACTGAATGACTTCCGGCTCAAAGCATCGGCCACCATATTGGCCTTCCCCGAATGATAAATAATGGTAATGTCATAATCCTTCAGTAACTCTAACCACCTTCTCTGCCTCATGTTCAACTCCTTTTGCATGAATATATACTGTAAACTCTTATGATCCGTAAACACCTCACAAGGCACACCAAACAAGTAATGCCTCCAAATCTTCAATGCATGAACAATAGCTGCAAGCTCCAAATCATGAACTGGATAGTTCTTCTTATGAATCTTCAACTGACGACAAGCATAGGCTATAAATTTACCATCCTGCATCAACAATGCACATATCCCAACCCGTGACGCATCACAATACACGGTATACGGTCCTGAACCTGTGGGCAAAACTAACACTGGTGCCGTGGTCAAGGACGTCTTGAGCTTTTGAAAGCTCGCCTCACACTCATCTGACCACCTGAACTGGGCACACTTCTTGGTCAACCTGGTCATCGGGGCTGCGATAGATGAAAAGCCCTCCACGAATCGGCTATAATAACCTGTTAAGCCCAAGAAACTCTTAATATCTGTAGCTGAAGTGGGCCTAGGCCAATCTCTGACTGTTGAAATCTTCTTGGGATCTACCCGAATGCCCTCTGACGAAACCACGTGGCGTAGAAATGCAACTGAACTCAACCAAAACTCACACTTGGAGAATTTGGCATACAACTGACTATCCTTCAGAGTCTGGAGGGCGACTCTAAGGTGCTGCTCATGCTCCTCTCGGCTGCGACAGTATATCAATATATTATCAATGAAGACAATAACGAACGAGTCCAAATAAGGCCTGAACACCCGGTTCATCAACTCCATAAAAGCAGCAGGGGCATTTGTCAACCCGAATGACATCACCAAGAACTCATAATGCCCATAACGAGTGCGAAAGGCCGTCTTAGGTACATCAGACACCCTAATCCTCAGTTGATGGTAACCAGATCTCAAGTCTATCTTGAAAAACACTGTAGCACCCTGAAGCTTGTCAAATAGATCATCAATCCTCGGCAGAGGATACCTATTCTTGATAGTAACCTTATTCAGCTGCCGGTAGTCAATACACATCCTCATTGATCCATCTTTCTTCGAAACGAACAACACTGGAGCACCCCAAGGAGAAACAGTAGGCCTAATGAAGCCTTTATCCAACAAGTCCTGCAACTGATCCTTCAATTCCTTTAACTCTAGCGGGGACATACAATACGGCGAAATAAAAATGGGCTGAGTGCCCTGAGTCACCTCGATACAAAAGTCAATATCCCTGTCGGGTGGCATACCCAGAATGTCAGCAGGGAAAACCTCTGGGAACTCATGAACCACAGGTAAAAACTCCATAGAAGGAACCTCAGCACTAGAATCACGAACATAGGCTAAATAGGCCAAACAACCCTTCTCGACCATACGCCGAGACTTCATATAAGAAATAACTCTGCCGGAAGAATGGCTAGGAGTCCCTCTCCACTCCAAATGAGGTACTCCTGGTAAGGCGAAGGTCACTGTCTTGGCATGACAATCCATAATATCATGATAGGGAGATAGCCAATCCATCCCCAATATAACATAAAAGTCTACCATATCCAGAAGCAAAAGATCAACATGAGTCTCCATACCACCAATAACTACTAAGCAAGCATGGTAGACTCGATCTACCACAATAGAATCACCCACCGGGGTAGACACATATACAGGAGCACTCAGGGAATCACAGGGCATACTCAAATAAGGGCAAAAATATGAAGACACATAGGAGAATGTAGAACCCGGATCAAATAACACCGAAGCCCCTCGGCTGCAAACTGAAACAGTACTTGTAATAACTTCGTCAAAAGCCTCAGCCTCAGGCCTGGCTGGAATAGCATAGCATTGGGGCGAAGCCCATCCAACCTGCACATCTTTGGGTCTACCTGCTACGGGATGACCCCTACCTCTCATGACCTTCCCTCCACCTCTATGAGTCTGACCTCCACCTCTAGCACCACGACCACCCCTAGCTGGCTGAGGGGGCGAGGGTGCACCTGATCCGGGAACCATGGCACGGGAACCCTGATACTGAGAACCACCAAAACCTCGGGGGAAAAACCTAGAAATATGCTCCTTACCACCGCAAGTGTAGCAAGCCCTCATCTGCTAAGAATACTGACCATGGAACTATCCCTGACGACCATAATGACTACCCTGAAGAATCTGAATCGGCAGTGCACTGATGGAAGCTGATGATGCACTGCAGAATGCCTGTAGTGCTGACTGATAAGGACTAGGGGGATGACCTCTGCCAAAGGAATCTCTGCCTCCTGATGAGGCACCACTGAAACGGCCGAAATGACGATGTCTCTTATCAGACCCCTGACCCCCACCCTGGGATAATACCATCTCAATACGTCTGGCCACATCGGCTGCATCTTGAAAGGAGATTTCAGTACCCGTCTCCCTGGCCATCTGAAGTCTGATAGGCTGAGCCAGACCCTCAATAAATCTCTGAACCCTCTTCCCATCAGTGGGGAGTATCATAATAGCATGCCTGGATACAGTGATGAACCTGGTCTCGTACTGAGTGACATACATAGATCCCTGCTAGAGGCGCTAAAACTGCCTCCGAAGATCCTCCCTCTGAGTAACTGGAAGGAACTTCCCCAAGAATAACTCGGAGAACTGAGCCCAAGTCAAAGGTGCAGACCCAGCTGACCTGGTCAAGCAATAGTCTCTCCACCAAGTCTTAGCAGAACCCGAAAGACGAAATGTAGCGAAGTCAACTCCATTGGACTCCACAACGCCCATGTTTAGAAGAACCTCATAACAACTGTCTAAATAATCCTGGGGTCCTCTGATGGTGCACCATCAAATGTAGTAGTGAATAACTTGGTGAACCGATCCAACCTCCATAGAGCGTCTGCTGACATGGCTGCTCCCTCAACTGCTGGTGCCACAATACCCGGCTGAACTACTCTGGCTGTCTGAGGTGCCGGAGTCTGGAACAGAGTGGAAAACTGCTCTGGTGTATGAATAGCAGGAGTCTGGGTCCCTCCCCAGCCTGAGATCCAGCTGGTACAGTAGGAAGAAGACCGGCCTGAGCCACGCTCTCCATGAGTCCCACTAAGCGGACTAGAGCGTCCTGAAGCACCGGGGTAGCAATGAACCCCTCTGGGACCTAAGATGGTCCGACTGGAACCGTCTGAGCAGGGACCTCACCGGCATCGTCTACCTGTGGGTCCTCTACTAGGGCTGC
This sequence comes from Nicotiana undulata, assembly GCA_005239495.1. Lineage (NCBI taxonomy): Eukaryota > Viridiplantae > Streptophyta > Magnoliopsida > Solanales > Solanaceae > Nicotiana > Nicotiana undulata. Next base: position 71,855 of record ML290371.1, on the reverse strand, counting down.
TGCTCTAGGATGAACCCTACCTCTGCCTCGGCCTCTGGCACGTCCTCGGCCTCGGCCCTTCGTAGGAGCTGCAATAGGAGGATCAGGCTGCTGATCGGTCGATGAGGAAGCACGCGTCCTTGCCATCTGTGAGAGAGTAGAATAGAGACTCAATTAGTATTTAGAATTCAAATGGCAAGACAGAGAATGAATGATATGAAGTTATTCCTAACTTTGCAGCCTTTGGGGGATAAGTACAGACGTCTCCGTACCGATCCCTCAGACTCTACCAAGTTTGTCTGTGAGTCGTGAGACCTAAGCAACCTAGGGCTCAGATACCAACTTGTCACGACCCGAAATCCCACCTTTGGGCCATGACTGCGTCTAACGTTGAACCCGCTAGACAAGCCAACGTTTGAACCAGATAAACTCATTAACAACTAAAATGAAGGAGATAACAAGGCATCGATGGTCAACAATATGAAGGTTAGCTAAATTCAAAATAATATAGCAACTTCGAAATAAAGCCCATATACATATCCCAGAACTGGTGTCACATACTCACGAACTGTCTATGAGATTATTGAATACAATGGTCTAAAAATAAGTACATATGACTGTCTTTGAAACTATAAAATAAGATAGAACTCAAAGACAAGGGTAGAAGGTGACGCCAAGGCCCACGAACGTCTGCAGGTCTACCTCGATGTATCCTGAATGAACGGATGGAATGCTCCCTCCGTCAGTGCCCACCAGGTCCGGCTGCGTAGTCTGCACAATATAAAGAAGTGCAGGTGTAGCATCAGTACAACCGACCCCATGTACTGAGTAAGTGCCGAGCCTAACCTCGGCAAAGTAGTGACGAGGCTAGGACCGACAACAATATACATACCTGTGAAATCCTATATAATAACAGGAAAATATCGAAGGAAATAAACAAGTATAAATAGATACGAGGAGAGACATGTTTGGGATAAGAGGGGCAAAAAATACAAGTATAGTAGAACAGGGTAACAACTGAAATGTAACAGTAAAAGCAGGAATTTAACGCCTCAGAACAGATAATGGACAGCACAAGGCACGGCATGTACCCTCGTGCATCACCTCACCATCACTCGGCACGGAATGTCCCCTCGTGCATCAAACAATAAAACATCGGCACGGCATGTCCCCTCGTGCGATAAACAATAAACAATCAGCACGGCATGTCCCCTCGTGCGATAAATAATAAACAATCAACACGGCATGTCCCCTCGTGCGATAAATAATATGAAAGCAACAATATAATATGAAAACTACCAATAAAAAATCTCAAGTGTACAGGAATACTCAATAAAATTCTATCGTCCCGGCAAGGGACTCATCTATAACCAAACTCGCTCAGAAATATAATTTCAACAGTAAAAACCTCAACTGAAACAAATAAGTCAATAACTCCCCACGTCATGGAACAACATCAATGTATCACTTCTAAATCACCAATTACTCATAGTACAGAGAATATTAAGAACACGGTATGATTCTTCACATTTGACCCACGGGCATGCTGGACCACAACATATAGGCACTCGTCACCTCACCTATACGTTGGACATGAATTACACATAAACCTCGGCAAAGTAGTGACGAGGCTAGGACCGACAACAATATACATACCTGTGAAATCCTATATAATAACAGGAAAATATCGAAGGAAATAAACAAGTATAAATAGATACGAGGAGAGACATGTTTGGGATAAGAGGGGCAAAAAATACAAGTATAGTAGAACAGGGTAACAACTGAAATGTAACAGTAAAAGCAGGAATTTAACGCCTCAGAACAGATAATTGACAACACAAGGCATGGCATGTACACTCGTGCATCACCTCACCATCACTCGACACGGAATGTCCCCTCGTGCATCAAACAATAAAACATCGGCACGGCATGTCCCCTCGTGCGATAAACAATAAACAATCAGCATGGCATGTCCCCTCGTGCGATAAACAATAAACAATCAGCACGACATGTCCCCTCGTGCGATAAACAATAAACAATCAGCATGGTATGTCCCCCCGTGCGATAAACAATAAATAATCAGCACGACATGTCCCCTCATGCGATAAATAATAAACAATAAACACGGCATGTCCCTTCGTGCGATAAATAATAAACAATCAGCACGGCATGTCCCCTCGTGCGATAAATAATAAACAATCAACACGGCATGTCCCCTCGTGCGATAAATAATATGAAAGCAACAATATAATATGAAAACTACCAATAAAAAATCTCAAGTGTACAGGAATACTCAATAAAATTCTATCGTCCCGGCAAGGGACTCAGCTATAACCAAACTCGCTCAGAAATATAATTTCAACAGTAAAAACCTCAACTGAAACAAATAATTCAATAACTCCCCACGTCATGAAACAACATCAATGTATCACTTCTAAATCACCAATTACTCATAGTACAGAGAATATTAAGAACACGGTATGATTCATCACATTTGACCCACGGGCATGCTGGACCACAACATATAGGCACTCGTCACCTCACCTATACGTTGGACATGAATTACACATAGCAAACAAGACTCTATACCTATTCCCTCAAGCGAAGGTTAGGCCAAACACTTACCTCGGCTCCAAAGTGCAAGTCAAGCCTCAATCACAGCCTTTCCTGTCGAATCCAACTCCGAATCGATAATATTTAGACACAATTGAGTTATTAACATCAATAATTACTCTATAAACCCATTCCAAATCCTACTTATACATTTTCTATCATTCTTCCAAAAATACCAAAATTCGACCCCACGCCCGCACGCTTGAATCCTGAAAATTCTCGACGGAATCACTCACCCATAGCCTAAGGATCATAAATATGAAGTTTCCACTTGAATTCATAGCATCAAACGGACAATACGCGAATTTCTCAAGAACCCTAAATTTACTACCTAATTCTTGATTTTTCCATTAATTTAGTAGGTAATCCCATTAACTATTCATGCATGAAACTAGTATTAGGAAGGAATTAACTTACCTTAACAATAGCTAGGTCGTGGTGTGTCCTTCTCAAGCTCACAAGTCTCTAATGGGGTTTTTGGTATAAAGGGAATGAGGAAATCCCGAGTTTTTGGTATTTAAAACAATCTGGCCTACAGGGGTTCCGCACCTGCGGCCTTGGGACCACACTTGCGGTCCCGCACCGGCGAGAAAACGATCCTGCGGAAAATGGAAAGGTAGGATGGGGTCGGTGCGAAAAACGAACTGCAATTGCGGAATCTCCGCACCTGCGACTCCGCTCCTGCAAAAAAGGAACCGCACCTGCGGAACCTCCGCACCTGCGAGGCTGGGACCGCAGGAGCGGTCCCGCACCTGCGGCTGGCAAACCGCACCTGCGGCTGGGCAACCGCACCTGTGGTCACACCAGGAACAGCTGCACCAGAGTTGTTCTAGCAGGTTTTTAGCCCCGTTGGGTGTCTGGAAGGCACCTGGGCCCACCCGAGCTCGCATCCAAATATACCAACACAGACTCGCTCGAGCCTTCGGAACACTTAAAACAACGCTAAATCTCAAAATCACATCCCAAAACCCCTAAAACCATAACTTAAGAAACTTCAAGTTCTTGATTCTATAACAATGCGTCGGAACGACCCATACAACTTGGAATGAAGTAAAATTTTGCAGACAAGTCATAAATGACATAACGGGACTATTCCCGATGTCAGAATAACATTCGGACCTCGATAACATAAAATCACGTTCCAAACCAAAACTCAAATTTAAGGAAATCCTTATTTCTATATAATTTTCTCAAAACTTCATTGACTCTCAATTTCCCATTTTTTATCCGAAACACGTCAAATTAAGTCCTTCCCTTACCAAATTTCACAGATAAGTCAAATAACACATATTGAACCTGTTCCAAGCTCCAGAACCATAATACGGCACATCGAAGTTCTTTTTCAAAAGCCTTCATTATTTTCAGAAAATTATTTCCTTTAAAAGTTCATTTCTCGGACTTGGCACCTCGGAATTTGATTCCGAGCATACGCCCAAGTCCCATATTTTCCTACGGACCCTCCAGGACCGTGAAATCACGAGTCCGGGTCCGTTTACCAAAAATATTGACCAAAGTCAACTTTATTCAATTAATTGTCATAATTCAACTCTTTATCAAGTTTCCACATAAAGGCTTTCCGGCAACGCGCCCGGACTGCGCACGCGCATCGAGGTGAGATTAATGGAGGCTTTCGGGGCCTTGGAACACAATTATAATCAAATTTACATAGGATGACCTTTTGGGTCATCACATGTAGCGGCCTAATTGAATACCAAGGGGCTAAGGCCCTGCACGAAACGACGCACTCTAGCCTCTATAGTCGGTAACATATGAATAACATGTTTTGACAGGCGAACTCCATGTGATACTCCCACCCTCTTACTACCTTGTTTAAGGTTCTCAAACTTTGCGGCATGGGCCTCCCTAGTCTCGGCAGCAAACAATCGGTCCATGAAAGCCTTAGCAATCTCACTCCACCTCGTTGGAGGGATCCCCTCTTCCCGAGAGTCCTCCCACATCTCAAACCAAGAATAGGCCTCCCCTTTCAGGCGGTAGGCGGCCAACTCCACTCCTTCCGTCTCAATAGCGTGCATAACTCGTAGTGTATTATGTATCTCATCAATCAAGTCCTGTGGGTCCTCATTGGGATTAGCACCCATGAACATCGGAGGATCCAACTGAAGAAACCTATTCACCCTAGAACAAATAGAATCCCCTGGTTCGCTAGAAGAATCTTACACTCCATGTTTTCATACGTGAAAGTATGCCATAAGTAAATTGATGAAAGCTCGGAAATGAGATGTTACATCCTGCAATCTCGAACGTTAAAGTTTCGTCGTAAGCTGGGGAATGAGATTATTTTGAGAGTATAAGTATTATGCTATTTCAAACAAGTGATAAGTAAATTCGTAAAGGTTAAAGGGTAAACGAATCAAAGAAAATGAATTTCGTCAATGTTTGATATTTTGGGATAAAATATGGCCCGGGCTCAATACCCGGTATTATAGACTAGTGACATATAAGGTACCACATGACCATGATAGTAAGGTATATAAAGTGTTTTGGAAGTGAGTGATATTTTAAGAAATTAGAGATAATTCTTAATTATGTGGATAATAATTGTGGTATTAAGTAGGATTAAGTGTATACAGATCCTTTTTGGGGTTGCCACATGGAATTAAAACAAGCCAAAGTGGAACCAATGTGCATGATGAGTCATAAGACATATGTTTCATTGATTACACGTAAGGGATTACAAATGAGGATAGAAATAAACCATTGAAGGATTTGATAAAAATTCCAATGCACATGTGTATACTGATAGGACGAGAAGTAGTGTAAATTCTAACAGAGGTGATGGACAAAATAAAAGAACATAATAAAATAAAAAGGATTATACTAATGAAAACCATGAAACTTGGAAAAGGATTGTGGCTTAATATGTTGAAAGGATCCTAATTAGACGACGATCTCATCATAGATTTGAAGATGTTTATTAACATCAATAGTATGTACCTTAGGTCTACGAATCTCATTTCGTTTCTTCTTATTTTCTGGTTTATTCAAAAAAATATGAGTTCACCTCACTTGGATTAAGGAAGGAGAACAAATTGGTGGGTTTTGGATATGTAAATTCTAGTCTAGTTTAAGGAAGCTCAGTATATAATATGGTAGGGTGGCGCAAAGGTTGGTTTTTATTTGGTAATGTAACTTAGAGAATAGGAAAGGTTATGGCATGCTTGTAAAGACCAGAAATGTTGGGTAAAATCTTTCCCAAGAATATCGTACGAATTTTTTCCTACTTCGATCCGTCGTTTCGTATTTTTTGCAAACTCGGGGAGCGCGACTGCCGCTCAACCGAGTGAACCCGACCGAGCAAGCATGTTAGATACTTTCTACCTAACTCACCCATGATCAAGAGAAGACATAAATTTATTAATTAGACAGTAGGGAGGTCATGTATACACTACTAAGCCATTTCATTAGTTACATCATTTTTAAGTCTCAAAATACACACATTCTTATGGTTTGAGTGGAATAAGTGATCAAACCACAACATAACTTCGTTGGATTTTCGAGCACCCATGTGCAACCTACATTGTGACTACGGAGCCTCTAAATGATACATGTTACACCCCATACTTTCATATGTGAAAGTACGCCCTAAATAAATTGATGAAAGTTCGAAAATGAGACGTTACATCCCGTATTTTTGTACATTAAAGTTTTGTCAAAAGTTAATTGAAATAAGTTCGGGAATGAGATTACTTTGAGATTTTAGGCATTATGCTATTTCAAACAAGCGATGAGTAAATTCGTGAAGGTGAGAGGGTAAGAAAATTGAAGAAAATGGATTTTCGTCGAAGTTTGACATTTTGGATTAAAATACGATCCGAGCTAAAATACCCGGTATTTATGGACTAGTGCCATACAAGGTATCACTTGAACATAATAGTAAGGTGTACAAAGTGTGTTAAAAGGTAGTAGTATTTTAAGTAATTTTAGATAATTCCTAATTATTTGCATAATCGGGTTAGTGGGAGATTAACAATTAATTAAGATGTTGGTGGTTAATTGGTTGGGAATGGATGAGCATTAACGTGGCAGCCAACAAGTCATAAAATATGACTCTTAAATCATTCTTCAAGGTTGCAAAATTTGTGAGATTATGTGGCTTAGTCATAACCATAAAATTGAGGTTTATGACGACATGTGGTAACTGATGGAATTCAAGACTTCATGATGAATCCTTTACAATGTTTATGTCAACGTAATTTTCTTCAAGAATTTCATACAAAGTTATATTGCGTAATAGCAAATTCTAAAAGTGCACGGTACAATCTTTCTGTAAGGCCCCGTAAATATTGTTTTACTCATGGTGAAATTGAACAATATGCTATGGACCTAAAGGAATATGTTTTGCAGAAGAATGTGTTTCTACGACTCATTATGCGGCTGCATAATCACTTTGTGGACCGCATATTGACCACATAGTGAGGCACAAAATTTGTCAAATTTTGAGGTCAGTTATGCGGCCAATTATGCGCTGGCATAATCATTTTGTGGGCCGCATATTGGTCGCATAATCATTTTGTGGGCCACATATTGGTCGCATAATCATCTTGGACTTTTGTGAAGGGCAGTTTTGCGGTGCATTATGCGACCACATAACAGGTATGTGGACCGCGTACTGGTCTTATACCTGGGCAAAAAATTCAAGCCCCGGAGAGCTACTTTTGCGGTCACTTTGCGGTCGCATATGCAACCGCAGATCCTTGTCTGGGCACCCATTTTTCTTATTTTATGACCCGACCCTATTCTGTTAAAAGCACATTGTGTATATTATACACAATATTGATCTATTTTCTTATATTTCTAGAGTGAGGGAGAGGGTTCTTAGAGAGAGAGAGATCAAACATCAAACTAATATCCATCAATTCTTGCTAAATACTTGAAGATTATCAAGAAGGTTATCATATTGAAGGTAAGAATCTAATAGCCTAGCCTTTGATTTCAAAAATCTGGTAAAAGGGGGACAATTGGGAAGATAATCACTGGGTGTGGGAGTAAGTATCTTCCATGCATATATTCCTAAAATAGGAGGGAAGGTTGTGAACTAATAATGGGTGGAAGGATGGTAAAATATTTCATAAAAATCCACTAAGAACAGTAATGCACACATATTGTTTGACAAAATACTCTAGTAATATAGAATTGCAATTATTCTCCTAATTTTGGGTTCAATTTCCTATATTATTAAGATATATTGAAGTTGCAAAAACTGGGATCGTTTAAAAGTTTTAAAGAAAGCTCAATTGAAGTATGTATGGCTAAACTCCCTTCCTCTTAGAATCGAACCTCTGGTGTTCGAGTATTTGGTGTAAGTTCCTAACTTGATCATGCTAGAATTTGATGCCCTAATATGTTGTGTCGAAAGATTAATGTTCAATAATTGTTCTAAATGCTTATCATGTTGTCATGCTATTTGAGAATGTGTTAGAAATGAGGAATATGTGTTGAGAAAGGTTAAGAATTCATGTCCAGAATCGAATAATGCTTGCTAAGCTAATTTGTACGAAAAGGCTCCGTGTGATTAAGATTTTTCAAGCTCTTTCCCTTATGTGTGCAATGCCTTATATGATAGGCCTTATTGATGTGATGACAATGTTATTTGAATGTATAAAGAGGGAAATTTGAATTGTAAGATACACCAAGTGCCAATAATGACTTAATAAATGAGGCTACTCGCGCCATGTAATGAAATATGGGAAGGAAATATGAATCAAAATGAACGATTAAAAGGATGATGTCTCAAGTGAGATGGCCTAGATGATCGGCCCATGATCGGACGCCATGCCGCACACATGGTGGTAATTGTACTGGATTGATTGATTGAAATCATGGATATGGCTGATGTCTCAAATGAAACGACCTACCCGGTCGGGTCGAGATCGGACTCCATAGTATTACCAACCTAATGAGATGAAAGGCGAGTCGAGAACTTATGTGATCACGTACTTGATGTTATAGTATTGTTTGAATATTTTATTGTACAACATGATTGTTTCCCATTTTATTTGTTTCCTTGCTCCTTCTATTAAGGTCGGTGTTTAGCTTTACATACTAGTAATATTCAACAGTACTAACGTCCCTTTTGCCGGGGGCGCTACATCTTTGAATTGATGTAGGTGGTTCCACAGCAGATAGTGTCGATCGCATTTAGCGGCACATCCTCTTCTTAGTGATCTTGGAGATCCCCCTTTTGTCCGTAGTCCCAAAATAAATATGCAGTGCTGGAGGATCTCCCGGAATACGCCCGTAGTCCATATTTAAATATGCGATGCAAGATAAATGACAAGCATATCATCAAATTATACAGTTCATCTAATCACTGGTAAGGAAAAACAGTAATCTAACTAAGCATGGCGCACAGAGTATCAGATAGACAATTAGACACATAAACATGCTTTTCTAATCTAAGCTAAACAATTTAACATGTTAATGCAATTTAACAGGAGAAGGAACAATATATGATTTAAGTAGGAAAATCGGGATTTTAGCAATAACGGCCCGTGTACGTACTCGTCACTTGACGTACACAACGCCCACACAAACAAATATCATCAAACATCCTAAGGTGGAGTCTCCAACACAGGGTTAGGCAAGCCACTTACCTCAACAACTCAAATCAACTTCAAACCACGTTCTTGTCACGAGTACCCGAATCCAAATGGCCCAAATCTATTCAATGAATTGCATAATATAAATATAACTTTAAGTAACTAATTTAACTAATCAATTCGAAGCTAAAACGCAAAATTAGGAAAATCGCCATAAAAAGTCCTACGGGCCCACGTTTGGGAATCGGGTAAAATTTACAAATTATGAACACCCGTTCACTCACGAATACACTCAAACAAAAATCATCAAAATCCGACTTCAAAATCTCACTCAAAACTCAGATTTTCAAATGGGGAATTTTTCTCCCATTTTCAAACTTTTACCCTCCAATTCCTTAATTAGAAGCGGAAAACAACGATAGATTATAGTATTATGATCAAATTAGAGCTACAATTTGTTACCCAGTGATTTTCGTTCAAAATTCCTCGAGAAATCGTCTCCCACCAAGCTCCAAATAGATTTTAGTTTTATGAAATCTAAAACCCTCGAATTTTCATTATTTGCCGAGCGATTTTTGCATCTGCGGTCCCACACCTGCGAAAAAGGCATCGCATGTGAGAACAATCACTTAAAGGGCTGGGTCCGCACCTGCGACCCATGGGCATCATCTGCGGGTCCGCTTCTACGGACAACCAGCCGCATTTGCGAGCCCAGCTAGCCCTAGCCACTTCCGCATCTGCGCACACCCCTACTGCACAGTGTGCCTGTAGCTGCGGCTCCCCCTCCGCAAATGCGAAACACCAGAACCAGCAACATCAGATTTTGCCTAAGTCCATTTTCATTCCTGTTGAGCATCCGAAACACACCCGAGGGCCCCGGGACCTCAACATAACATACCAACCAGTCCTATAACCTTATTATAACTTATTCGAGACTTAAAACCACATCACATAACATCTAAAACAAGAACTAAACATAAATCCAAGCCTAAGAACTTAGTGCCCGTTGCGGCCCATCGATTTGGGTCGTGACAAAAGTGGTATCATATTAGTTTTGTCCTAGGGAGTCTACAAGTTGTGTCTAGTAGAGTCTTGTTTATGGGCGTGTTGTGCACCACACTTATAAGTAGGAGGCTATAGGGCATTTAGGACTGTCACTCTTTCTTCTTACTCCAGATCGTGTGGTAGAGATCAGTTGTAAGAACTCAATTTCCTAAACCCTATCTTATTCATAATACAACAATACCTTCTTCTAGAAAGACGGTTGATAAGAGATATAGATGTGGAAGAGTTGAGTCAGAGGAACTCAATTTTTGCATCTCGATTATGATGGATAAATATGAGATATTCAGGAGATCATATGTATACTATGATGTGTAAGCTTCTTGATAAGGATCCCTATGGCAAGAATGCCTATCCACTCTTACGGAAAAAAGGAATAATATAATCAGAAGGTAGACATAAGTTTCAGGAAGTAAAAGAAGCAAGGTGAAGAAGGGTACGAGGTACCTAGTTAATGAAGATTATTTACAATTCAAGTAGAGAAATATAAGCATTTTGAGTTACCTTCAATTGTAATAGAGGTATGTACAATTAGCTATGTTACATCCCAAGTTTTCGTACGTGAAAGCATTCCATAAGTGAATTGATGGAAGCTCGTAAATGAGATGTTATATCCCGCATTTTTGTACGTTAAAGTATCATCATAAGTTAATCGATGTAAGTTCAGGAAATAGATTATTTTGGGATTATAAGTATTATGCTATTTCAACCAAATGATACGTAAATTCATGAAGGTGAGAGGTTAAGTGAATCGCAGAAAACGAGTTTCGTCAAATTTTGACAATTTTTGATAAATTACGGTCTAAGATATAATGCCTGGTATTTATGGACTTGTGCTATACAAGGTTCCACATGGCCGTGATAATAGGGTACATAAAGTGTGTTAAAAGTGAGTAGTATTTTAAGTAATTTGAGATAATTTTTAATTATGTGGATAATTGGTTAATTATTGGTTTAATGGGAGATTAGCAAGATACTTAAGAATTTATGGATAAGCCTAAAATGCCCCCCAACGTGGCAGCAAGTTTTAGCCAAATAAATCACTCTTAAGTCATGTAATTTGGTGGCACAATTAGAGGACTTGTGGCCAAAGTCATCACCGTGTGGGGCCTACACCCACTAATACAAAAGACTTCTTGAATTCACAAAAAAATACTTACATCTTCTAGAGTGACGGATGAACTTCAGCAAAGAAATTTTATACAAGATTAGGGATCAAATTCAATAGAGAGAGATAGCTATCTTCATAGCAACATAAATAGCTTCAGCAAGAGATTCATATAAGACTTATTAGAATAATAGTAACGGGATTTTGCGATTCTAAGGGAGTACGGTGCAATATTTGTTAAGAATATCATACGGATTCTTCCCTACTTCGATCTGTTGTTACGTGTTTTGTCGCAATTGACGTGTGTTGGAAAGATTGTCAAGAGAATCGGCTCAGGTATATTAAGTCTATCCCTTCTTTCGTTTTTTCATGATCCATATGATACAAATCAAACAAACAAATGCACAACTTCTAACAAAGGCATGGTCTTATGACGTTCCAAGAGGTTTTATTGATGTACATCTCTTGCACTGCATTCTTTTATATATGTACATTGAACAATGACCAGATGGAATTGTATACGCATAATATATATATATATATATATATATATGTATGTATGTATATATATGTGTATGGGATATGGAAAAAGGTTATGGCATTATATACGCATCATCACCTGATCAGATTGTATACGTTGATGATTTTCCCACACTAGCCAAGATGATATGATGGGATGCCCTCAGTGGCTTGATGATGTTATGAATGCATACACCCATGCATGGTATGACATTTATACGCATATGCATGACATTATAAGTATTAAATGATTCACAAATCTATTTACACTTATATGTTGAGTCTTTACTCCATGTTTCTCTCATGTCTATTACTTACTGATTTTCATTCCTTACATACTCGATAAATTATTTGTAATGAAGTTCCCTTTGCCTGGGGACGCTGCATTTCATGCACGCAGGTCCCGATGGAGAGGTCGAGAGTCCTCCAAGTAAGCTATCAACTCAGTGGAAGATGTTGGTGCACTACATTTGCTTCGGGGTTGCTTATTTGGTCAGTATTATTCGGACGTGTATTGTTTAGTATGGCGGGGCCCTGTCCCGACCTTTATGGTATTTATCTACGTAAAAGATTGTATGGCCTTGCCGGCGTATGTTCAGTGTACGAGTGATCATTTTGGTCTACAGACCGTTTGTCTTATGTATGAGTGTGTAGTACATGTTTTGTTCTAGTTAACTCACGGCAACCTTTCCGTCTCATTTACCTATGATAGTATCATACGAAAAGATACATATTGGTACACGGTGAGTAAGATACCGGGTGCCTATCGCGGCCCATCGGTTTGGGTCGTGACAAAAGTGGTATCAGAGCGGTTGTGTCTTATTGAGTCTACAAGTCGTGTATATTAGAGTCTTCTTTATGGGTGTGTTGTGCACACACTTATAAGAAGGAGGCTACACAGAATTTAGGACTGTCACACTTTCTTCTTTATCTAGATCGTGTTGTAGAGCCTAGTTGTAAGGACTCAATTTCCTAAACTCTATCTAGTTCATAATACGATGATGCCTTCATCTACAAAGACGATTGGTAAGGGATTGAATGCAGCTATGGGAAACTTGAGTCAGAGGAACTCAATATTGTATCATGCTTGTGATGAGTAAATATAAGGTCTCCAGCAGATCATGTGTGTACTAAGACGTGTGAGCTTCTGGAAAAGGAGACATAAGGCATGAATATCTATCCACCCATATGGTTAAAAGCAACGAGAGAATCAAAAGGTAGATACAAGTAAAAGAAGCAAGATGAAGAAGGGTACATTATACCCAGCTAATGAAGATTATCAGTACTTACCATTCAGGAAGGTAGATATACGCATTTTGAGTTACCTTCAGTAGTAACAAAGGTATGTATAATGGGCCACACCCATCTCAGTGCCATATGGAGATTAACGGGTGTAGTTTAAGTAAAGGACATGATATCAAGATCCGGCTGGGGTTAGCGTAACCCAACATGGTGAGCGGATTATTTTTGTTAGTTGCCATTTCTAACGGATATTGCAAATGTGCTAATAGATCTCCATGTGAGACACCTAGATAGTGCACTCTAGAACAATACATCTAGATATGAATACCAGAGTGTTAAAAAAATTAAAGATAAGCAACCCGAAGAGCCAGTGGATGGAGTAAGGGGAGCTGAAAGCAAGAGAATGTCTTGTTGAAGTTTTCAGAATAAAGTGATAGACATAAATGTTAGCGGGAAATAAGAAGAGAGTTAATAAAGCATTATGAGTAAGATGTGATACCTAGATGGAAACGGTAGATAAAAAAATTGCAGTATTCTAGAGTCTATAGACAAGGAAAGGAAAATACAGGAGGTAACAGGCCTTGAGACAACAAAAGAGTCTAGGTCATAAAGTCACATTCTCATTTAGAGAAATACGTTCGTGACTCTAACGTGATTACTAGGAGGAAAAGTTAGACCCCATAGTAATAAAAATCATTATGGACTGGTGAACAAGATAAACTAAAAATGAATTAGGGACTGAGTGATTTGATAGTAGTCGACATCATGAGAATTTCAGATTGTGTTCCGATGATAAAAGAATGGACGACAGAAGAATAACCCTTAAAGGTTATTCAGGAAGATGTTTCCTTAAAGCGAGCAATGTGAGCAAAGTTAAGCTTAAGGGACTATGTGTGCCAGCTACACTTAGTGTCACCCTCGTGAGTAAGGAAATTTGTTATCCTTGGCATAGAAGGATTACCGCAAGGTGAGTAAGGGTCATCAATGATGTGAAAAGACGCCAAAGATGAAGAGGTAAAACATATATAGGTAGATCGTCGTATCTCTAAATCTTAGCACTCCCCTAAAGCGGGGAATATGGTTTGATATGGCATTGAGTCAGGATTAAGTGGTTCTGGTAACTATGGAATGATATAGGAAGAACGCGATAAAAATAAGAAAAGGAATGAGATTACAGTAAATCCTATCCTACCGATATGCTACGATTCTAGAACATTATGCAAGCACGATGTCAAGAAAAGGAAGTAAAAGGAGCTAGTGCGAGTGGTAAGTTAAGACAAAGGAAATAACCCAATATAGATTACGCGAAATATTAATATGATAATGAGCCAACGAGTAGATAGTAGTTGATTTAGGAAGAGCCTATTTAGGGCTAAACAAGAAGATACATACAAATCAACAAGTCGTGCAAGATAAACATAGAAAACCCCAACATGGAGAATTCAGTCTCGCAGTTATGGAATCGTGACCCATGAGAAATATTCAGATAAGAGTTAGGGTAGGTAAAGGTACCGTATGAGTGTTACAAAAATAAAAGAGAGTTCCACTGGGAAGACAGTCAAAATAACAATTCAGAAGCAACCCTACAATCACAAGGGTGTGGAGATAGGTAAGTACAGATAAGGTGAGTACGAACATCAAAATTCTATCGGGAATACGATGTAATAAGCTCGCAGCTTTACAAGAGTCAGAGGGTCCTCCTTACGTACTATAATGAAACACTAGCTGAGGAAATAAAGAAGAAGGCTTCAACCTAAGCATATTGACCTAAAGAGGAAATGGTCTTGTAATAACTGTCTCACAAAAACAATGTATGCACACCAGAAGAAAGTGGCACCTATCATGGCTAATGAACGGGAAGAAGAAAAATATTCAAAAGGTGATATTCAAGATCATATCGGTTGTATGAAATTCCAAATATGTGTGGGCACTAAGATAGGCCAAGCATTCATCTAACAAGTGGGAGAACGACCAGGAAAAGAAATTTCTAACATTTAAAGAAAGTTGAGAAGGAATTATTTGATCAATGATCCAGATTTAATTACGTAATGAACGCACTTAAGATTTCAGAGTATTATCCATACAACATATATGATGACAATTATATAGTCGTAGAAGACTCTGGTATAGGTTAAAAGAAAGAATTGAGTCCAGGTCATAGACAAATGATTGAATTGTTAGAAGATTGTATCATGGAAATTCCATAGCCCCTATGAGAGGCTAAAGTAATAACTAATACCATGAGCCGCAGATTAGAAGATAGCTTAAGCCTACATAAAGGCTGATCAGAGGGAAGAGGAAACTAAAGGAGTTACATCAACTAAGTAAACTAGGAGTCTGATTATTGGACCCATTAAATTATAGAAATCGTGATTGAGAATATAGCGAAATCACTCTTTTCAGAGGTACAAGAGAGATAGCACAACATTCATATTATATAACAGCTCTATGAGAAAGCCAGTTAAAAAAGTACCAGCCTCATAAGAATTCAGTATGAAGCTCCCACCGGATTGGGCATACGCCAGAGGTGCGAGTATTATAATAAAGCTTCAAGTTGTGAATGTGAATCATACTTATGTTGAAGGGAGGTCATGAAAGAGATAGAAGATGCGATGCGAAATTTTAAGGTAAGTAAGGTAAAGGTGAAGAACGTAAGACATACTCAGGTGCAGAAGGTTGTGAATAATTCATACTTCATAAAGAGGGCTAGAAGCATTAGGATTCAGTATCAAGGAATGATAGAGGTATCATTAGTGGCATACCTCCTAGCCTATGGTTTCTATGTGTCGAGAGGTCTACTTAAAAGAGTAAAGAAGTGGTTGAGATGATGTGATGTCTCGCTTGATGTTCCAGAATGACATAAGGAAATCTTTGGTGCAAGCAAGTTGAAGGAAGGTAGCGAGTAGTATAAATGGATATGTGTAGGTTGCAATCTAAAGTATGGTAAAGCGACAAGGTTTTAGGAAGACATGAGTAAGGATAAGAAAGGGCGAGTGAGAAGGTGACGAGGATGGTTAAGTCATCAGGATTAAGCCCATGAAAACAAGGGAGCTAAAGGTATCTCTAAGTTATAGATAGCTCAGTATAGTTTTAATGAACTCAAAAGAGTCTAAGCAAGTAGCATTTAGAAGAGATGGAATGTTGCCCTGGTAGTAGAATGAGGATGTAAGTTTTATATGATAAAGGATGATGTTCGGGCCTTCGATCGATTAATGATTTGAAAAAAGGGATTTCATGGACGGCACGGGATCAGAATACCCCAGCCATAAGGTGAATCACATTGGGATGCTATGAAATACGGTAATGGAAGTATAGCATCAACCCCAGGTGGATCAGGAAAATCACTTCATATGTTCCTCGATGCAACGTGAGCCCTAGTGATTACGTAAGAGGTTTCAAGTTATCAGTGGTAAATTGTAGATCAATATTGAGATGAATCAACAATGGATGGACAAAAGTCTCAAAGTATGAGATGAAATTATGTTGTCATTCTTAAGATGAACAGTAATGATGAAGCATTAAAGGACTTAGGTTTATACGTATGGGATAAACAATGAAAGTAAGCTATAATTTGGTAGCAGATCTCAACAATGATAAGTCGAAGTAAAAATTATGGTATAATATAACCTACCTAGATGTAGTAAAGTCATACGGGTAGATACCCGGGTTTATGAGATAAGATATAGCAATATTTGTGAGTTTACAAAATACCGATTGAAGAACTTCAGTATACATATAGATGCCTAGAGGGATATCTTATCAAGATCTGTATATGTTTACAAAGTGAGGCCTAGAGATTGGCTAAAATCTGGAAGAAAAAGGAGAGAAGAGTCGCATAGGTGCACTTACAAAGTCAGAGTTTTACATGTTGCATGATAAAAGGTAGAACCAGTTACAATATTGGAAGGATTCCAACTACAAGTCGTGGTGTGATAAAGAATCTTAAAGGGGGGGATGCCCTAGCCTTTGGATTTATTCAAAGAACAGTTGCCTAATTGGCAAGAAGAGTATTAAAGTATTCGCAAAAGCTATGTGTTATGAGAATGATAAGTGCATCAGTCAACATTCGAGGACGAATGTTCCAAAGGTAGGAATGATACCCCATGTCTTCGTACATGAAAGTATGCCATAAGTAAATTTATGGAAGCTCGTAAATGAGATGTTATATCCCGCATTTTCGTACGTTAAACTTTCGCCCTAAGTTAATCGACGTAAGTTAGGGAATTAGATTATTTTTGGGTTATAAGTATTATGCTCTTTCAGATAATCAATAAGTAAATTTGTGAAGGTGAGAGAGTAAGTGAATCCAAGAAAACGATTTTCATCGAAGTTTGACAATGTTAGATAAAATACGGTCTAAGCTATAATACCTAGTATTTATTGACTTGTGTCATACAAGGTAACACATGATCGTGATAGTAGGGTAAAAAGTGTGTTAAAAGAGAGTATTATTTTAAGTAATTTAAGATAATTCTTAATTATATGAATAATTGGTTAATTATTTGAATAATTGGTTAATTATTGCTTTAATGGGAGATTAACAAGATAATTAAGAATTTGTGGATAAGCCTAAAAATCCACCTAATGTGGCAGCATGTTTTGGCCCAATTAATGACTCTTAATTCATGTAATTTGGTAGCACAATTAGAGGACATATGGACAAAGTCATCAAAGTGTGGGTCCTACACCCACTAATACAAAAGACTTCTTAAATACATAAAATAAGATACTTACATCTTCTAAAGTGACGGATGAACTTCAGCAAAGAAAAGCTATACAAGATTAGGATCAAATTCATAACTGGAAGCCGACAAGGCCATATACTATCCAACTACACATAATTGTCTACAGACCTCCAATAGAAATACAACTGTACAAAGACGGGACTGGGCCACGTAATACTCACATATGTATACAAGCATATCGTACCAATTGACGTATGTTGTAAGGAGAATTGTCTAAGGTATGTTAAGGCTATCCCTTACTTCCTTTTGTCATGATCCATATGATACAAATGAAACAAGACAATGCACAACTTCCATAAATGACTTCATTCATAGATACACTAGAGGTTCCTATGTTCTTGATTCCCCATACGTCATATTATTCTATCGTCTGTTCATGGGTCTCAGAAAATACGTAAGTTGATAAAGTTTATTTCATGACTTTAATCAAAGGCATGGTCTTATGATGTTCCAAGAGGTTTTATTGACGTACTTATCATGCATTTCATTATTTTATACATTTATATTGACCCATGACCAGATGGTATATATATATACATTTATATATATATATATATATGGGGGCCCGAGTTCTACATGTCTAACATCCTTAAGCATGCGTATAAAATATAAACATGAATAACATGCGTGAGGGAAACTTATCCATAAGACATATGTACATACACATGCGAAATACAGTGGGCGAGCCGGCAAGGCTACTATAGAGAACCATATATCCACAACTGGAAGCCAACAAGGCCACATACTATCCAACTATACATAAACGTCTACAGACCTCTAATAGAAATACAATTGTACAAAGACGGGATTGGGCCACGTCATACCCATATATGTATACAAGTATTTCGTACCAATTGACGTGTGTTGGAAGGATTGTAAAGACAATCGACTCAGGTATATTAAGGCTATCCCTTCTTTCCTTTTGTCATGATGTAAGGTCCCGAAAAATTTTGTTGTGTAATTTAAGGTCTTGTGGTGTCGAGTTAGGCTAAAGTATTTAGAAATAGAAAATTTATCTTCGCGACAAGCTTGCTCGCTGCGATTCGGACTTTTTTTATTGAACAGTCGTTTCTGGGCTTAAGGAAAACGTTTTGGAATTAGGTGCATTTTTTTGGTCCATTATGCGGTCGCATAATCACTCTGTGGACCGCATAATGACTGCCGGGTAAAGCAAAAGCTGGCCTAAGTTGAAGGCCAATATGCGCCCACTATGCGACCGCATATAAGGTCTGAGGTGCATTTTGCGACTGCATAATAGGTATGTGGACTGCAGACTTATCGCAAACCCAACCCGAAACACCCCCGTTCTGAGCATCAATTATGCGACCACTTTGCAGTCCACATAATCATTATGCGGTCACATATGCGACCGCAGATCTGAGTCGGAGGGTCCATTTTCTATTTTTATAACCCGACCCTATTTTAATATATAATGTTTGGGGCTTCATTTGGGGAGATACTCTGATCATTTTAGAGAGAGTTGAGATGAATATAGAGAGAGAAATATCAACCTACACACTAAAACCCATCAGCCTTGCAAAAATCATTGAAGATATTCAAGTGAGGCAGCTAATTCTTGGCCCTAGGAGGTAAGGCTTCATCACCCTAACTCTTAATTTCGGAAATCTAGTAAAAAGGGGATAATTAGGAAGACAAATCTTTGGTGTGGGGATGGATATCTTGCATGCATGTGTTCTTAAAATATTTGGGGAGGTTGTGAGCTAAGAATGGGTTGAGGGGTGGTAGAATCTTATATAAAAAGGGGGTTAAAAACCTTACTACACATATAGTGTTTGATGGAATGCTCTAGTGAGATAGAATTACAATTGCCTTTCTAACTTTGGGTTCAATTTTGTTAAATTATTAGAATAGATTGAGGCTTCTAAACCGTAATCGTCTAAAATTACTAAAGAAAGCTCAACCAGGTATGTTGGCTAAACTTTATGTCTCGAAATGGAATTCCGTAATGTTTTCCATAAAGTTTAAGTATAATCAGCTCAAAATTTCTAATTTCAACATTTTGGGTCATCCCGTATGAACTTATAAACTTTATTGTACCGAATGATCTTGTTGAAGAAATATATAGGTTTAAATTATGGTTGCTTATTAAAATAGTATGTCTTTGAGTCGTATTCCAAAATGAAAACTAGTATACCAATTGGGTGAGGAAAAACTCGAGGTACTTAATACTCTTAATTGCTAGCATGTGTACTAAATGCCTTGATTGAGTGTGTTTAGTCGATGATAAACTATAAAGATACTTGGAAATGAATTAAATAAACTGGGGAAATGGAGTGTGGGTAACATATATAATTGTGCCTAGCGATGCTTATGAAATGAGAATATATATATATATACATGAAATAGATTACGAGACGAGCCTCGACTCAAATTTTTTAAGATGAATTCTAAAAGTGGGATTTGCCTAAAATCTCTTTGAGGTAGGTATGGCTAAAACCCTCTCTTCTTAGAAATTGAACCCTAGTAGTGCCCCTACAATTGGTGTAAGTTGTAAATGTTGATTGATGTAGGAAATGACATCTCAACGTGCTTGTATTGTAAGAATCTGGGTGTAATAAGTATTCAAATGTTTCCCCGTCATGCTATGTTGTTACTTGGTGATGTGGTAAAGTCATGGCATATGTGTTAGATTGCCAAAGCATGTGAGAACCTCTATATGCCCATGATTCATGTCTTCTTCTATGTGTACCTAATAGTTTGAATCGAAAGGCATGTTGATGAGATTGGTAATAATGTGAAATGTGTGGGAAAGAGCTTGAATTGTGAAGTGCGGCCAAGTTCCATGCATGAATTAACAGTTGTGGCCACTAGCAGTTACGAAATTGAAATATGTGCGTGAAATGAGAAATGAGATGAATGATTAAAATCAGAATGTCTTGAGTAAGACGACCTAGCCGATGGGGCCGTGATCGGACACCATGCCGCACATATGGTGGTGTTGTGTTATGAATTGAATTGAAGTTGAAATATAACTGGTATGGTGGAAACATGTCTCCAAGGGAGACGACCAAGCCGATCGGGTCCTGATCGGACTCCGTATAAAAGTACGGTGGTGGTGTGAGTAATGAGATGTTAATGATAGTGATGGCCAAGCTAAAGTTAAAATGATTTCTCTTGAAACATTGTGTGATTCCTTATTAGATGTTGTGGTGATGCTTATATTTCTCATTTATTCTTGAATTCTTCTTATTGCATTATTGATTTTTCCAAGGAGATGTGTGTTACTTCCGTATTTTGACAATCGTTAGGTTTCTGTTTATCTTGAAAATTTTAATTACAATTATATTTGATTTTGTGGTTCTAAACATATGTGATTTATTTTAATATAAGTCGTTACGCAATAGATGCTAAGTGTGAGTTAGGAAAATGAGATAAAAGTAAGGACTAATAATGATAGGAAAACCAAGCAGTTGCGAGACAGGGTCTCGAGCTGGCCAGAGCTAGGCCACGAAGGTCGAGCTAGTAGGCTTAACAGGGGATGGTCGGTGAAGAAATAACAATATGGAGGGCCTCGAGGGTAGACCTTTATGATCAATAATGAGCAATAAATAAAGAAAAATTAATGAAACACAATAAATGTAAGCAATAAATCAATGGAACAATTGTAGAGTATGTTTAAGTTAGAGAGCAGAGAATATTCTTGTTCTTGTATTAAATATCGTGTGTCCAAAAAATGATAAGGGTCCCCTTTATATAGAAGAGGGAATCCCAACATGGTACATGTATAATTATTACAAAGAAATATAGTTGGTACAGCTATTTAATGGTCCGATACAGACTTGTACTATTCTCGCAGGCATTGTCAACTTTAATCACGTGTTTTTGGGAGTTTCCCGCCTTTCTACGACAGTATTCACTTTTTATTCTATCTCGAGGTATATCGATCCCTCGATATCGTTCCTCGAGGAATGCACCTCGGGTTCTTCTCTGATCCCATTGAGACTAGGCTCGGAATGTCATAGAGACCCAAAAATCGGCCATTCCCGATTTTGATACGCATATAGTCCCTGCTTTTCTTGGAATGAAGAGACAAGAAATGATTTGAATCCTCCAACCCTTTAATTCTTCCATCATTACGTCAGTTACGCTATATCAAGCGATTCATGTGACATAAAGGATGCTCAAACATCACGTTCGCACAACTATTGAAAAGTCTTCAAATTGATTACGGTGGTTGGCTGTCTTTTGGCCTCCCCCAACGTACATGGTTGGCCCCTATAAATATTCCTTCCTTCGCCCTTTTTTCACATTACATCATTAAACCCTTCAAAAGTTCTCTTCCTACTTCCCTCTTATGTTCTTCCCCTAATTAAATTTTCTCCTCCCCTCTTAAATCTTCCAGCACAAATGACGAAGACCTGAAAAAATGTCCCTCAAGATGATAAAGTCCCCTCATCTTCACGCTCCTCCAAGGGCATGGCAACAGTACTCCCTGGTCTCGAGGGGTGCATCCCGGGACGCTGTGAAACAACCTCCGATTTCAAGGTTGATAAGCTTTCTTCGAAGCTGGGATAGTGTGAACCCATGTCCGGATATATTAGTCTAATAATAGACATCGAGAAGGTTAAGGCCGACTGCCGCTGGAGGGATGTGGTGTTGGCGGAGATTCCCTCTCGGGGAGAGGACATAACGACATACAACACCGGCTTCCTTAGTGTGTATACCTATCCATTTACCCTCGGTCTGGTAGAGCCATCCTCGCCCTCAATAGACCCCGTGATACTCGACTTCTACAAGCAATATCGAGTGACTCTCGGCCAAATCCACCCATCGTTTGGCGTATAGTTTATATGATTAGGCACTTTGCTAACATGGTTGAGGGGATGCCTTTTACCCTCAACCACTTGACCAGAATGTACAACCCCTGACTCTTCCGAGGTGGCCTGATTAAGCTCCAACGTCGGGCCTCAAAAGCTTTCTTTTCTTGTACTTACGACATCAGGGATAGAGGGTGGATGAGCCATTTTATCCCAGTTAGGACCTCGAACCTGATTCCAGTGGAGAAGATGTTGTTCCCTGAAGAGTGGAACATGAATTGTAAGTGAATACGTCAATTAAATATTTTTCTTTTTTCTTTTGGGTCAGTTTTCCCACGAACTAACTTCCTCCGCTGATGCAGCTATCGCGGTGTACCCCGACAAGGTTAAGGATCTCCCTGGCTGGGTTAGCCAACTAGATTCGATTTTCCTGTATGTTGAGCGCGTGTGGGGCGTTCTGGCTAGGACTCGATGGGAAACTAAAAATCACGGCGAGTTCTTACTCCTGCCGTAATTGAATCTCTTAGAAGAAATGTCCCTGATTGTGTCCTCATTCCTTGTGTTTATATTTTGTATTCGTGCAGTTCTAGGAGAGGCCTCCTTGATGAGAGAAGTGCCGCAGGGGAAGCGGATACCCCGAAACCTGACAAAGAGAAGAAAAAATGAAGGAAATCGCCGCCTAATCCATAGAAGTTAAAGAAGGCCAAAGTGGAAAAACCTAAGGCTGATTCAGCGGCCTTAACTCCAGAGATATCAGAGAGACCCCGAGATGATGGCCATGATAAAAATGACTCCTCCGTAGCACTCGTGGGAAGAGGAAGCATGACAGTTTCACATCTTGTTGAGGCGATGGCTGTTAAGCCGGAGGCTTCCAAATCGGAATTTGGTGTCGTTGTTGTCCTACCTCGGGCCGGAGAGGCCTTCCATGGTGGTTCGGATAATGTCCCCAAGCCGGTTGACAGCCAAAATATTCCCTAGGCTAGGGTGCACTTAGTAGGCGAGCTAGAGGAGCCTAATTCTGAAGCTCTCCAGAAGCAAGTGAAGGGCCCGATCGATCCGGTTGGGGTTATTGAAGTAAGTGATTCCCCATCGGGGCCGATTGTATCCCTGAGGGAGATGCGGGATACCCAAAATATAGTGTCTTCTGACTTGGAGGCCTCCATCGGAGATAAAGATGTGTTCAAAGGACTCTTTATTGTGGTCGAGGGAAACCCCGAGCTTAACGCCTCAATCATTTTCGATGAGGCCGAGAGGCTTTGCAAACAGGAAAACGTTCGTAGACTATGTTCAAGGCTTTGATCCTCGTCTTTGTAATTTTGTTTCTTCTGCGCTTTCAGGCCATAATGCTTTATAATCAGGCTTTTTCCAAGTCTCAAGCCGAGATGACCCATTACGAAGAAGAGTGCAGGAGTCTCTCATCGGAGACTAATGAGCTTAGAGCTTTTTTCACCAAGAAGGGGGAAGAACTCCTTGAGCTTCAAGCTCGTTTGGAGGCGGTGTCTCGAGAGTGGTCCGACCTTGCTAAGCATGTAATATGGTCTCCATCCGCCTTTATTTATGTGTTTACCTGACTATAGCGTTTAATGCCTTTATGTATATTTTTGCAGCTTGAGAAGAAAAATGCCCTTTTGAAGGAAGAGCTCCAGACCAAGGATATCGAGATTCTCGGGCTCAGGCAGCATGTGAATGAGGTAGTCTCCGAGAGAGATACCCTCCTAGGGAATATGGCCTCAGTTGAGCATCAACTTCAGGATGCAAGGGTGGAGAGTAGTAATTACAAGGACCTCCACGCTTAATCGATTTCCGCACTATCTTCGGCCAGGGCTGAAGCCGATGCGCATGTATCCTCGTACAAAGAGGATGTTTTTGCTGCAAATGCTAAGTCCAGGAAAGTGTCTGAGAAGGCCGAGCTGCAATTGACCCGAGCCGTGGAGCCTTCCTGGTTAAGGTCTCGGAGGAAGGCTCTCGAGTACATACATGCAAGGGGCGTTGATATGTCCGCTAAGATCGAGAGGGTGAAGACCCTAGAAGAGGAATTGGCAGCCCTGCTTACTTCTGAAGGTGATTCGAGCAGTGGCCTAGAATATGATGAAGACGAAGGTGAGGTCCCCGAGGCGGAAGAGGCTGTCAAAGACTTGGGGGCTGTGGGTCTAGCCATTGAAGGCACAACCTCCGAAGGAGTCGTTGAAGGCACAACCTCGGCGGTAGATTAGGTTTTTATTCATTCTTTTTTTTTGTAAGGGATCCAGGCATGAGCCTTGTAAATACACCCATGTGATTCCTTCAATTTATATAAAATTCCCTTTGTCTTTCGTCATTTCTCGTTATTCTTTTGCTTTTTTTGGAAACGACTATGACATTTGTTTGTAACTTGTCCGAAATTTTGGACTTCAAAATAAACCCTTAGGTTTTTTCCTTTGATGAGAAATCAGTTATGGTCGATAGTTGACCACTTGGGACTCAGTCCCCGGGTCAAGTTTTGACTTGGGCTCATCGACCCTTAGGTTTTTCAATCGGCCTCGAGGCCTTTTAGGCTGGGGTTAGGCTCTTACGCGTTGGCCCTTAGGCTTGTTTTAGATTGGCCTTGAGGCTGTTTAGGAAGGCACTTAAGCTCTTACGCATTGTCCCTTAGTCTTGTTTTAGATTGGCCCATGAGGCTCTTTGGGCTGGCACTTAGGCTCTTACGCGTTGGCCCTTAGGCTTGTTTTAGATTGGCCCTGAGGCTCTTTAGGCTGACACTTAGGATCTTACGCATTGGTTCGATGCGACCTCTGATATGGCTATGGATTTCCCTCGCTAAAGGCTTTTAAAAAATTTTGTGTTCGTCTGACTCTTTGACGGTTCGATAAGAACCTTGATTATAAGCCGATGTGCGACAATAGATAAGAACCTCGGAAGGTTCACTCGAAGGCTGATCGTTTTGAAGCCTTTTCATTATTTGGGGCGGATATGATCGAAGCTCTTTTTCCTATGTCGAGGGTAGCCTGATTAACCAGTTCTTTTCGAAGTAATTTCGAAGCATTTGGAGGCATGTGATTTTATGGTGACGGTCAGACATCTCCAAGTCGCGTTAGTTTGGCCGAAGCCTTATGACCGTAGTCATTGTGTTTGGCTGTAGCCTTTTATTCCCCAGGTGAGATAACCTCGGCGTCTATATCGAGAGTATGCCCTTTTAGGGGTCTTACAAGTTCTAATATATAGCCTTGGCCTTAATATCAGGGTTAGACCCTTTTTAAGGGTCTTACAAATTTGGACATGCCTTGCTTGAGTTCTTACATGTTTTGTATTGCCTCGTGGAGGTCTTATAAATTTGGTGTTTCCTCATGAAGGTTTTATAATTTTTGATATTGCCTCATGGAGGTCTTATAAGCTCGGCATTGCCTCACGGGGGTTTTATAAGCTCGATGTTGCCTCATGGAGGTCTTATAAGCTCGATGTCGCCTTATGGAGGTCTTATCTGTTGGAATTCTTGGTGGATCGATAAGCTGGATGTCGATGTCAATCCCCCAGTGCTCGAGGACTTCTAACTGTCGATTACTTGTTTGTGGATCGATTATAGATTTGGTGTTGCCTCATGGGGGGCTTACATTTTTTATGTTTCCTTTTGGAGGGATTATATTTTGGTTGTTGCCTCATGGAGGGATTATATTTTTTTAGCATTCCTCATGGAGGTATTATACTTTAATGTTTCCTCTTCGAGGGCTTACGAGCTCGAGGTTGCCCCACTGAGGGCTTACAGGTTCGATGTGAGCTGACTGTTGATGATAGTCCCCGAGCGTTCGAGAGTTTTTTGGCCCTGGAGCCATTTCTTGTGAAAATAAAAAACTTGTTTGAAGCACAACGTGTTTTGATGATGTAAGATACTCCTTCGATTACTTGGTACAAGCATACATGTTTTCGCCGTCGGGGTTCGATTTTTGTGCGGATACAGTTCATTCGACGTTTTGGTCTGATACATCATTCTCCGATCGAGACCCCCCTTCAGCATATCTCAATTTCTTCTAGGAAGTGACCTCCCTAGGGGATGCCCCCCAGTATTTGAGGTTGATTGAAGAGAAACCTTGAATACTTGATGGGTTCTCCTTAGGTAGCATATGGATGTTGCCTCGTTAAAAACCTTGTCGGTAAAACCCTATCGGGATAAAATCTGATCGAAGGAAAAGAGTGCAACGCATGCTAAAAAAACCCAAGGTCCTTGAGTTGAAGGATGTTTCGGTGTCTTCCATCGGACACTTGTAAAAAATTAGTGAGGCACAAAATGAAAAGGGAGAAGGTTATACCTTAGCAATAATAGCATTTGAGCATTGATTTGTTCCAATTACTTGGAAGTTGCTCGCCTTCCATGGTGCCGAGTTTGTAGGACCCTTTGCCAATTATTGCAAGGACGTGGTGCGGTCCTTATCAACTCGGACCTAGCTTACCTTCATTTGGGTTTGGAGTGTTTTAGGTGACTTTCCTTAGGACAAAGTCCCCGACTCCGAAATGTCGGAGGTTTTTTCTCCTGTTATAGTATCTTTCGATCCTTTGTTTTTGGGCGGTCATTCGGACCAGTGAAGCTTCTCGCTTTTCATCTAACAATTTGAGGCCTTTAGTAATGGCCTCACTGTTTGAGTCCTCGACGGTGTGTCGGAATCTGGCGCTTGGCTCTCCAACCTCGACCGGTGTCAAAGCTTCGGACCCATATACCAAAGAGAACGGTGTCTCTCTGTGCTCGATTTTGGAGTTGTTCGATATACCCATAGAACATCGGGCAGCATTTCTCTCCATTTTCCTTTCGCATTTTCTAGCTTCTTTTTCAAGTTTCGGATGATGGTTTTGTTTGTGGACTCGGCCTAACCATTTTCACATGGGTGATAGGGTGTTGACAGGATCCTTTTGATTTTATGATCCTCGAGGAACTTTGTTACTTTGCTTCTGATGAACTGCTCCCCGTCATCACATGTTATCTTGGAGGGGATCCCGAATCGGCACATGATGTGATCCCAGATGAAGTCAATGACTTCTTTTTCACTTATCTTCTGGAAGGCATGCGCTTCCACCAGGTAAATCTAGCTTTACCTGGTGCTGTTGGTAAGGGGCCGACGATGTCCATTCCCAATTTCATGAACGGCGAGGGCAATAAGACTGAATGTAGTTGTTCACTGGGTTGATGGATCATTGGTGCAAATCTTTGGCACTTGTCGCATTTCCGGACGAATTCCTTGGTGTCCTTTCGCATGCTGTCCCAATAGTAACCTACCCTGATCACCTTTCGAATTAAAGAATCGACACCAAAGTGATTTTCGTAGGTACCCTCGTGGATTTCTCGGAGCACGTAATCAGTGTCCCCCGGTCCCAAGCATATTGCAAGGGGACCATCGAAGGTCCTTCTGTATAGAATCCCATTTTCATCGAGTCAGAGTCGAGCTGCTTTGGTCCGTTGGGACCTCGCTTCCTTTGGGTCCATGGGTAGTTTCCCACTTCCCAAATAATTGATATACTTGTTTCTTTAATCCCATGTCAGACTGGTGGGGTTGATCTCGGCATGGCCTTCTTCAATTACCGACTTAGATAGCTGAACAACAGCCCTGGAGAGTTTGTCATCATCTTCGACGGATGACCCTAGGTTCGCTAGTGCATCGGCCTCGCTGTTATGCTCTCGAGGTATATGGACCAGAGTCCATTCTTTGAAGCGATTCAAAGTGACTTAAAGTTTGTCTAGGTATTTTTGCATCATGTCTTCTCGAACCTCGTAACTTCCATTTGCTTGGTTTACTACCAGATGGGAATCACATTTTTCTTCGATGACTTCTGCTCCCAGGCCTTTGGCCAATTCGAGACCTGCAATCATAGCCTCATACTCGGCTTTGTTGTTAGTCAACTTCGCAGTTTTTATAGATTGTCTAATCATGTCGCCCGTAGGTGGCTTCAGAACTATGCCAAGCCCGGATCCTTTCACGTTTGAAGCACCGTCGGTGAATAGGGTCCACACCCCTGATGATGTGCCCATTTTTAGTAGAAGTTCTTTCTCTACCTCGGGCACAAGGGCGGGCGTAAATTCGTCCACGAAGTCCGCCAAAATTTGGGACTTGATAGTCGTTCGGGGCTGATATTCGATATCATACCCCCCGTGTTCGATGGCCCACTTGGCCAATCGGCCCGATAATTTGGCTTTACGTAGTATGCCTCGAATAGGGTATGTTGTTAAAACACAGATAGGATGGCATTGAAAATAAGGTTTTAATTTTCAAGATGCACTTATTAATGCAAGAGCTAATATTTCTAAGTGCGGATACCTGGTTTCGGCATCTCCCAGGGTCCGACTCACAGAGTAAACATGGAATTTCATACCTTGTTACTCCTGAACCAACAAACCACTTACCGCTACCTCGGATACGGCCAGATATAAGTGCAGCATTTCATCCTTCTTCGGGGTGTGGAGTAAAGGTGGGCTCGATAGATATCGCTTCAACTCCTCTAAGGCATGTTGGCACTCCAGAGTCCATTCGAAGCTATTTTTCCTTTTGAGTAAGGAGAAGAAATGATGACTCTCTTTCGATGACCTCGAGATGAATCGACCCATGGTCGTTGTCCGCCCGGTCAACCGGTTTATGGCCTTCACATTGTTTACCACCGTGATTTCTTCAATGGCCTTGATTTTATCGAGGTTGATCTCGATCCCCCTGTTTGACACCATGAAGCCTAGAAATTTGACCGAGCCTATCCCGGAGGCACATTTTTTGGGGTTGAGCTTCATGTTGTAGCTTCTAAGGATGTCAAATGTTTCCTTCAAGTGAGTCAAATGGTCCTCTGCGCGCAGGTACTTAACTAGCATATCATCAATGTAAACTTCCATGGATTTGCCTATTTGGTGTTCGAACATCTTATTAACTAGGCGTTGGTATGTGGCCCCTGCATTTTTTAGCCTGAAGGGCATTACATTATAGAAGTATGTACCATACTTTGTGATGAACGAATTCTTTTCCCTGTCATCGAGGTTCATCTTAATTTGATTATACCCGGAGTAGGCGTCGAGAAAAGTGAGGATCTCGTGGCCAGCTATGGCATCAATAAAGCGATCGATGTTAGGCAACAAGAATGAATCTTTAGGGCATGCTTTATTCAAGTCTTTATAATCTACGTACATTCTTAATTTATTCCCTTTTTTGGGACTACTACCACATTGGCCACCCATTCAGGATATTTTACTTCCCTAATGGACCCTATTTTTAGGAGTTTTGTTACCTCGTCCTTGATGAATGCATGTTTTACCTCGGACTGAGGTATTCTTTTTTGCTTCACCATCTTGAACCTAGGGTCGCCGCTTAGCCGATGGGTGGTTATTTCCGGCGGGATCGTTATCATGCCAAAATGGGACCAAGCAAAGCAATTGATGTTGTTAATGAGAAATTGAATGCATTTTTTCTTGAGTTCGGGGGTTAAACTCGTTCCCATGTATACCTTCTTATATAGGAGATGTTTGATCAAAACAGCCTGCTCCAATTCTTCGATCGTTGATTTTGTTGCGTCCGATTCTTCGAGGGAAACGAAGGATCGAGGAATGAGGAAATCTTCCTCATCGTCCTCGGGGACATGTTTGTCCTCTGGGTCTTCCGAGGTGGAGGGTATGGATGTAGGTGCCACATCGTGTACCGCAAACATCTCCTTTGCCACATACTTCTCTCCGTACACTAGTTTTACACCGTCTTTTGTTGGGAACTACATCATTTGATGAAGAGCTGATGGTACTACCCTCATGTTGTGTATCTGTGGCCTTCCAAGAAAGGCATTGTATCTCATGTCACCTTCGATGACATGAAACTTGGCATCTTGGATTGTACCGGCCACGTTGACCGGGATGATGATCTCTCATTTCGTTGTCTCGCTCGCCATGTTGAATCCATTAAGGACTCGAGAGGCGGGCATGATCTGGTCAAGAAGCCTGAGTTGTTCTATCACCCTCGAACTGATTATGTTGGCCGAGCTACCTGGATCCATGAGTACATGTTTAATTTGAAATTTATTCAAAAGAAAAAGGATTACCAGTGCGTCGTTATGAGGCTGAGACAGGGTCTCGATGTCCTCTTCGCTGAATGTGAGAGTGTCCTCGGGTATGTAATCCTGAGTTCACTTTTCCCTGGTGTTGGATATTTTTGTTTGCTTGACAATGGGTTCTTGTGGGACGCCGATCCCTCCAATGATCATGTGGATGACGTGCTGTGGTTCTTCTGGTTCGTTCTTCCTGTTTGCTTCTCTTTCCCGAAATTGATTTTAAGCTCGGTCGCTGAGGAACTCTCGCAGGTTCCCTTTACTGATCAGTCGGGCTACTTCTTCTCGGAGTTGTCTGCAATCTTCGATTCTATTACTGTGAGTGCCGTGAAATTCGCTCATTAGGTTAGGGTTCCTTTGTGAAGGATTTGATAGTATGGGTTTTGGCCACCTGGTATCTTTGATTTTACCTATGGCCGATATGATGTCTGAAACATCAACGTTGAAGTTGTACTCAGATTACCGGGGGCCTCTACTGGCCCTGTGTGTTTGTCAAACCCGGCTTTGTTTACAAGTCCCCAAGAATTCTGACCTCGATCCGTCCTTCGATTGTTTCGAGGTATATTGCGCCTCAAGGCGTTTCTTTGATCTCGGTGTATGGTTGGTACCTTTCCTTGTGTAAAGACCTGTAAATATTCCTTGTTTAAAATAATGCCCGAATAAGTCCCCGGTTGTTATATCTGTAGAAATTCTTAAAACAGACCTTGATTGTGTAAAAGTACCCCGAAATTTGAAAGAGTAAAATTTTCCAGCAGTTGGGCGTTATGCGATGCACTATGCGATCGCATAACGGGTATGCGAACCGCATAATGGTCGCATACCTGCACAGTGTGTTTTTATTTTTAGCCCACCTGGAGGGCCATTATGCGGTCGTCTCTGCGGACCGCATGTCAGGACTGCGATCGCATTCCTGACTGCATTCCTGTGTCGGGCTCCTAATTTTTCTAATTTTATAACCCGACCCCTAGTTCATTAAAACACCCCTCCCCTTCATTTTTAACCATTTTCTGACTAAGAATAGAGAGAGAAAAGAAGAGAGTTCTTGAGAGTAAGGGGTTTCATCATCCTTTTGGTTTTCCTCAATCACTCAAGACCGGGAATTTTTGAGTTATTGTCTTCTTCACTTAAAGAGGTAAGTCTCCACCCCATCTCCCTTAAGTTTCCAGATTTTTTTGGTTAATAAGTAGAATTCCCCTAAAGGAGTTCTTGAAGATAAAAGTGAGGAACCTTGCATGCATGTTCATTTATAGTCATAGTCTAGTAAAAGGGAGTGGGTTAGGGTAAATATGCATAAAGAAGGGGTTAGAAGTTTAAGTGGGTCATATAGCCTTCGATAAAATGCGTAAGCGAGTTCGAATTGTGTTCATGATTCCCAATTCTAAGATGAATGTGTTGCCTTATGAATTAGATTGACGTTGCTTGATGGTCCGGTGATTTGTGATAGAAATTAAAAAAAGGAGAAATTTGACACAAGGTATGTATGGCTAACTTTAATCCTGGTAAAATCCCTCTTGTTGTGGTAAGCATACGGTATGTGCACTTATATGGAAATATGTGAATTGTTTGTCTAGTTGATTTCTACCCCACTGTGTTAGATGAGATTTTGAATTGTGACTTGGCATGCCCACTTTATTATGTGCAAAGATGGTAATTGTTTAAAGTTATAGATATGAAGCATTGTAAATAAGTTGAACGGTTATGGCAACACCTTGTGCATAAATTGCTGCATGATGAAAGTTTGGGGTGCTTTGAGCCCAAGTGAATGAAATGATAAATGTTGAAATTTTGATCTTTGAAAGGAAGGCCCTTGTGATGAAATTGCTTGGTTTCGTTGATGAAATTGTGATCCTTGAAAGGAAGGCCTTGTGATGAAATTGTTGGCATTGTTGCTATGAAATATGAATTGTCAGGTGGGGTCGGGTTGCGCGCCGCAACACGAAGTAATAAGGTGTGGGTTGTAGTGATAAGGGTGGCCGAGGCAATAAGGCCGAGGTAATAAGGGTGGAAAAGTGATCGTTATC
Source organism: Nicotiana undulata (assembly GCA_005239495.1). NCBI lineage: Eukaryota > Viridiplantae > Streptophyta > Magnoliopsida > Solanales > Solanaceae > Nicotiana > Nicotiana undulata. The sequence continues at coordinate 39,200 of ML290371.1, read as the reverse complement.
ACTATTGATATGAAAATTATGAAACTCGTGAATATGGTGGTGTTGGAAAGGGAAAAAGGGAGAGATTGTAAAGTTGTTGATTTTGATTGTCACTTTCCGTGTTTTTTGATTGTAGGTCCTATTGTTGCCTTGTTTCTTATCTGTAATATTGGTTTATTGTACTTGGGATAAAGTTTGTTCATACATACCAGTACAATTCAAATGTACTGACGTCCCTTTTGCCGGGGGCACTACATTCTTGTGATGATTGTAGGTGGTTCTATAGCAGGTACTCCAGCCCACCGACAGTAGTGCCTCCTCTACGTCCTATCAGCTGTTTTGGTAAGCCCCTCTCCTCTCGGGGCCCTGTGTGGTTCATGCCACCTCTTCTTCCGCATTTTTATCTTGGTATTTGTGTAAGGTATAGTCGGAGCCTTGTTACCGGCAAGTATTATATAACTCTTTCGTACTCTTAGAGGCTCCGTAGACAGGAAATGTGGGTTATGTACATATGTATTTTGGGCAGTATAAGTTGTAGACCACGTAAAGTAAACATGTATGCTATGTATATTTTGTAAGTATTGTACCACATGTGGGTAATGACAGAAATCTATAATTAAATTCCAGGTTGTAAGAATGTGTCTGAATTATAATTGAATAATGTACATTGGAATCTCGGTATAATATGTGGGATGGAAAAAGGGACCCAGGTCCGCTTGACTGGGGCTACCCGGTCGAGTGCCGGTCATGTCCCTCGGTTTTGGGACGTGACAAACTTGGTATCAGAGCCTAAGGTTTTTAAAAGAGTCTTAGGATGTCCCGTATCCTTGTCTAGTAGATCCCTTCTTATCGGTGTGTTGTCGACCACATCTATAATTAGGGGACTACATGGACATCTAGGAAATTACCCTTTATTTGTTATTCAATATCGTGCGGTGAACCGGAAAGTGAAAATATCCTTGCCTAATAAGTGCTTCGTTCCAAAATCTTCAGTAATGGCACAAAAGAAGAGAGCTCGACTCGGCCTTGAGGCCAATGCCACCCCAAGTGTGGATGTGAATCATGTACCAGATAGTGCGGGTGAGAGTGACTCCTCGACCTTAAATCTGCCTGACCCTTCTATTCCGGATCAAAGCATTCTTGTTCCTGCGGTGGCGGAGGGTGCTGCAATCCCTCCCGCTGACGTTCCTGATCCCTCTATAGTTCCAGCTTCCGGTCCCGGTACGTCCGATGGGGACCTCAGAGGAGATATTCATATGTTAACTCAGTTGGTGGCCGCTCAGGCCCAAAGATCTCATGCTACCCCTGCGTCCTCCAGCAGACAGGGAGATTCCGCCGGCTCCAGAGTCAACCAGTTTCTGCGGTTGGCCCCTCTAGAGTTCTCAGGTGCGGATCCAGAGGTCGATCCACAGGATTTTCTTGATGAGATGTACAACACCCTTCGGGTGATGAAGGCTACAGGGACAGAGGGGGTTGAGTTAGCTTCGTACAGGCTAAGGGGAGTAGCATATTCCTGGTTCGAGATGTGGGAGGGTTTCTCGTGGGGAGGGAAGTCCTCCGGCTAGATGGGACGAGTTCGTGGATGCGTTCATGGATCACTTTTTGCCTGCCGAGACTGTGGCAGCCCGTGCTACAGAGTTTGAGATCCTCAAGCAGGGCAGTATGAATGTGTGGGAGTACCATATGGAGTTCGTGCGGATGTCTAAATATGCTCCTCACTTGGTGTCGACTATGGATGCCAAGGTTCGACATTTTGTTCAGGGCCTTAGTCCCTTGGTTGTGAATGAAGCTTCCTTGCACTCAGACATGAATTATGGGAAGATTGTGGGATTTGCCGAGGCTACAGAGGCTAGGAAATTGAAGATAAGGTCGGAAAGAGAGAGTAGCAGCAGGGCCTGGCAAGCGGGCCACTCGGGGAGTTTAGTTGGAGGAGGGAGACCAGTTCTTGGGAGAAGGTCATCAGGGCCATCCAATCCTATGCACAGTCCTCAGCCAGTGCACCGTTTCCAGCAGAGCAGTCGCCAGGGACCAGGGTCAGACAACAGAAGACCCCATCAGTTAGGTCGCCCAAGAGAGAGGTCACAGCAGCAGGGGAGGGCTCTGTGCCCTAAGTGCAGGAGGTTCCATACCGAGCCTTGTTATCTGGATATCCCGGTATGCTACGGGAGTGGAGTGAGAGGTTATCTTCAGTGGGATTGTCGTGCCCCCAACCAGGGCATGGGTAGGGGTTTTTCTCAGCCATCCGGTTCTTCAGTTGCCACTTCTTCAGAGCGTCCTCCAGCTCCAGCAGGACGGGGTGCAATTAGGGGTGGGGCTCGTGGTAGAGGTGGACCTAGCTGATTCTATGCTTTGAGTGGTCTCCAGAGTGCAGAGGCTTCTCCAGATGTTGTTACAGGTATTCTGAATGTTCAAGCACTTGATTGTTATGCTCTTATTGATCCGGGGTCCTCCTTGTCTTATGTTACCCCGTTTATTGCCTCAAGTTTTGGGATAGAACCCGAACAGCTTCATGAGTCGTTCTCTGTATCGACTCCGGTCGGTGATTCTATTACGGCAGCGCGAGTCTATAAGAATTGTGTTGTCACGATATGTGGTCGCGTTACCACGGCCAATCTTATTGAGCTTGGGATGGTAGATTTTGATATTATTATGGGAATGGACTGGCTTTATTCATGCTTTGCTAAACTCGACTGTCGAACCAGAATCATGAGGCTAGAGTTTCCTAATGAGCCGGTTATTGAGTGTAAGGGGAATGGTGTGATGCCGAAAGGTAGGTTTATCTTCAGCCTTAAGGCCTCGAAGATGATTAAGAAGGGGTGTATCTATCATTTGGTCCGGGTAGCAGACACCGCTTAAGAAGTGTCGGCCCCCGAGTCCGTGCCAGTCGTTAATGAGTTTCTTGAAGTGTTTCTGGACGAGCTTCCAGGTATTCCGCCAGATAGGGAGATCGATTTTGGGGTTGATGTACTACCAGATACGCAGCCATTATCTATTCAACCATACAGAATGGCGCCAGTGGAGTTGAGGGAGTTAAAGGAGCAGTTGAAGGATTTATTAGATAAGGGGTTCATTCGGCCGAGTGTGTCGTTGTGGGGTGCTCCTATTCGTTTTGTTAGAAAGAAGGATGGGTCGCTTCAGATGTGTATTGACTATCGGCAGCTCAACAAAGTCACTATCAAATAAAACAAGTATCCATTGCCTCGAATAGATGATTTGCTTGATCAATTGCAAGGTGCGAGGCTCTTCTCAAAAATTGATTTACGGTCTGGGTATCATTAGTTGAAGATCAGAGAGCAGGATATTCCTAAGACCGCCTTCAGGACTCGTTATGGTCATTTTGAATTTTTGGTAATGTCCTTTGGGCTGACCAATGCTCCAGCAGCTTTTATGGATCCTATGAATCGGGTTTTCAAGCCATTTTTAGACTCCTTCGTGATTGTTTTTATTGATGACATCCTTGTCTACTCGCGGAGTCGGGAGGATCATGCTAATCACCTCAGGGCAGTTCTCCAGACCCTTCATCATCACCAGTTGTATGCTAAATTTTTGAAATGTGAGTTTTGGCTAGAATCAGTTGCGTTTTTTGGTCATGTTGTGTCCAGAGAAGGGATTCAGGTTGATCCCCAGAAGATCGCGCCTAGACCAACGACCCCGACAGAGGTTCGCAGTTTCTTGGGTCTAGCTGGGTATTATCGGAGGTTTGTGGAGGGATTCTCTACCTTCACCTCCCCATTGACTAAATTGATGCAGAAAGCGGTGAAGTTCCAGTGGTCCGACGCTTGTGAGAAAAATTTTCAGGAATTGAAGTCGAGATTGACTTCGGCACCGGTATTGACCTTTCCAGAAGGTATAAAGGGATTTAGGGTTAATTGCAATGCTTCAAGGGTTGGTTTGGGGTGTGTGTTGATGCAACATGGGAAGGTTATAGCGTATGCTTCAAGGAAACTCAAGAATCACGAGAAGAATTATCTGACGCATGATTTGGAGCTCGCGGCTGTGGTGTTCGCATTAAAATTTTGGCGACATTATCTTTATGGAGTCCACGTGGATGTGTTCTCAAACCACAAGAGTCTTCAGTATTTATTCAAGCAGAAGGAACTGAAACTAAGGCAGCGGAGGTGGTTACAACTGCTTAAGGATTATGATATGAACATCTTGTACCATCTAGGAAAGGCGAATGTGGTGGCCGACGCTCTCACTCGGAAGTCTATGGGTAGTTTGGCTTATTTGGAAGAGAATCAGAGGCCCTTGGCTCGGGAGGTTTATCAATTGGCCAATTTGGGGGTTTGTCTTTCGACCTCAGGCGAAGGGGAGGTTATGGCGCATAATGGGGCAGAATCGTCACTTGTAACGGAAGTCAAAGAAAAGCAGTTCATTGATCCAGCATTGGCACAGTTGAAGGAGGCAGTTCTGAATAACAAGATTTTGGCATTTTCACTCGGCAGCAATGATGGAGTGTTGCGATGTCAAGGTAGGCTATGTGTCCCAGATGTAGATAATCTCCAGGAGAGGGTAATGGCGGAGGCTCATAGCTCTAGGTATTCTGTGCACCCAGGTTCTACGAAGATGTATCACGATCTCCGGGAGATTTATTGGTGGAGCGGTATGAAGAGGGGTGTGGCGGACTTTGTGTCTAGATGTCCGAATTGCCAGCAAGTGAAGGCCGAGCATCAGCGGCCCTGTGGATTAACTCAACTTATGGAAATACCGACGTGGAAATGGGAGATGATCAATATGGATTTCGTGGTGGAGTTACCTTGCACTCAGCGCAGGCTCGACTCAATTTGGGTGATAGTGGATCGACTCACCAAATCATCCCACTTTTTGCCAGTCAAGTACACCGATACTGCAGAACATTATGCTCAGTTGTATATCAAGGAGATAGTCAGACTTCATGGCACTCCAGTTTCTATTTTCTCAGATCGAGGGGCCTAGTTCACAGCTAATTTTTGGAGGAAATTTCAGCAAGGTTTGGGTACTCAGGTGAATCTCAGCACGGCTTTCCATCCTCAGACTGATGGTCAGGCGGAGCGGACTATTCAGACGCTTGAAGATATGTTGCGGGCTTGTGCCTTAGATTTCAAAGGTAGTTGGGATGACCATTTGCCGCTTATCGAATTTGCCTACAATAACAGCTTTCATGCTAGTATTCAGATGGCCCCATTTGAGGCATTGTACGGAAGAAGGTGTAGATATCTGATTGGATGGTTCGAAACCGGTGAGGTGAAATTCTTAGGGCCAGATCTTGTGCACCAGGCTATGGAAAAAGTTTGAGTCATTCAGGAGAGGATGAAAACCGCTCAGAGTCGTCAGAAATCCTATGCGGACGTTCGTTGAAGAGAATTGGAGTTCCAGGTAGATGATTGGGTATTCTTGAAGGTGTCTCCCATGAAGGGAGTGATTCGGTTTGGGAAGAAAGGGAAGTTGAGCCCTAGGTACGTCGGGCCATATCGGATCGCTCAAAGGATAGGACGGGTGGCTTATAGGCTGGAATTGCCCCATGAAATGTCATTAGTGCACCCAGTGTTCCATGTGTCTATGTTGAAGAAAGTGGTTGGAGATCCATCCACCATCGTGCCAGTTGGGACTATTGAGGTTAATGAAGAGCTATCATACGAAGAGGCTCCGGTTGCTATTCTTGATAGGCAAGCCCGTAAATTGAGAAACAAAGAGATTGCTTTTGTTAAAGTGTTGTGGCGAAGTCAACGAGTCGAGGAAGCCACGTGGGAAACAGAGAAAGAAATGAAAGAAAAATATCCCCATCTGTTTGAGCAAGTGCAGTAGTGATCGTGCGAATTATGGTCCCAAGGCAATTTGACGTTGTACTCAGATTCGTGCAAAGGCACCCCATTATTCATAATTGCCTTATTGTTGTAACCTTCCAATGCGTGCTAGAACTGTAGACAATGTTATTAAACGGGTGGTGTGAAACCTTTAAAGCAAATAAAAGTTTTGTGAAACAAATGTTCTAAGTAAGTGATTAATTGTAGTGTAGATTGGTAATGGTTAAATGAATTGCCTATGCTCTATTGAGGTGATTGAACTGTATGGGGCGCACTGAAATGGCCAAAAGTTATGTGCAAATTTTGTGCCACTAATCGAATCTTATGCCAATTTGTGATGTAAAGAGAATGAACTATATGTATTTGTCAAGGTAATTGGATATGCGCAAGTGTTGAGGTAATGAATTGTATACCAATTGTAGGAATAACAGAAACTGTGTAATGATTCTTGGAAATGTGTTTCGGGGGCTCTCTGACAGGTAGATATGACTAAATACAAAGGAGACTCTGGCAAATTTTTCTGAAAATATCGGAGTTAGTGTAAATCTGGAAGTTTGCATATCATGTTTTCAAAACCAAACGATTTCCAAAATCCTCATTCGAGGATGAATGATCTTAAGGA